>QXTE01000080.1:975342-1141413 GCA_003942145.1 Platysternon megacephalum
AAGCTTTCAGTTGGTGCTAGCTGTTGGCAAACAATGTAGACCACAAAACCTCAGCTGTGAAACTGCAGAGCTGGTGGGAGGTGACATCTGGTCTTCTCTTCTCTATGTTTCAAATGAATGAGTATTGGCTTCTGTGCAAACTTTTACAAAATGCCTGCAGAGGGGCCAAAGAAGCCAAGAACTACAAATTTTTAAAATCCCAAACAACAATATGGGAGGGGAGCCACTTTTTTCCTGTCTCATCTTTTATTTTATACATTTGGTGTTTTGATCAGGCTTCTCAATTTTTGACTTGAAACCAAAGTGTAATAGGTAACTGCACAAATTTATATACATGACATGAAAATCAACCACCATTCTGAATGGTTTCATTTCAGATTGGGGAAACAACAAAAGTCAAGTCTGCATGAGAGAGCACAGTGTGTGGGTCTCATGTACATGAGCTGCAGCCACTTTGAGAACAACACGGCCACTGTCTCTGCTCGCAGGCAGAGTTCTTATAAATGTAAAGGTGCAGTACAAAGAACAAAGGGATCATAGAATATAGCTACCAGTGCATATACCATGTAAACCTTATGAGAGTTATTGGTATATAATTATTACTTTATAATGAGAACATTTAACACAACATCTACTTCTTATTTTCCAAAATAATTCCTGGAATTTAGCCAATCACCATTGATGTATATAGTGTAAAAGTTTTTTTGGCTATATGCATTTTTTTTTTAAAAACTAGGAATATGGAATCTTCATCTGTGGGCTATTAATTTCAATATGCTCATTGGAATGATTTAGTGTCTGTGAGTGGCAATAGTAGCATATCAAAAGCAGAATAAAATGAATGCCTTGGAAATTGGGCCTATCAGGACTATTTTTTTTATTAAACTCTTTCTCCCCGTCCCAAAATTCAACAAATTTTGTGGCAAATAAACAGCAACAATCAGAAACCTCCAATGGTGATTCCTAGCTGGACTGCTTAATGCAAGAACTAGACAAGGGAAAGACTGAATGTCTTTCTAAAGGATGTACTATAGCCCAAACCAAAGTTATGGGCTTGATGCACAAATTACTGGGTGAGGTTCTTTGGCCTGTTGTATGCAGGTCAGACTAGATTATCACAATAGTCCCTTCTGGCCTTAAAATATATGAATTTATGAAAGCAGTTTAGCTAAAATAGGAACATTATGGTTTTTGACCCAAAACTCAAACTAAAGCTCTTTCTTTAAGGTTCAAAATATTTTAGTTAACTTTTTATTGGGATTTCTCATTTTTTCCCCAACAGGTTCTGGTTGTGATTGGAAGCAGAATGGCTAAAATAGTGAGATACGTTATTCTCAGTTTTTCTGTAGCAGCCAGAAATATAAGGTAACAAATATCCCACAGAACAGCAATGTCTTCATGAGATTTCCAGCTACAATTTGCACATGAAAAAAGCTCAATGATTGATATATTGGATATTGAATAGCTATTCGTGCCTCAGTTTGCCCATAACGAAAAATGGGGATGATAATAATAGCTTACATTTGTAAAGCACATTAAGATCTTTGCTTAAAAATTCTATATGTATAATATGACAGTGTTTTACTATTGTTTTGTAAGGAACAGGACACAGTGGGTAATGGATGGAGGTGGTTAGGGTTTTTAAATTTTTATCACATTTTTGATCCAAAGGAAGATCATAGAAGAGTAGATGGAAAAGAGCCATTAGATCATGAAGTTCACCCCTCTGCAGGGGAAGCATATGGGTCCTGTTACAACAAAGCATTTACATGTGTGCTTAACCTTAAGCACATACTTAAGTCCATTTATATTTAGCACTAAAGCATGTGCTTGCATCCTATTGATTTCAATGAGATTTAAGCATATAGAATTATAGAAATGTAGGACTAAAAGAAGGGACCTTGATAGGTCATCAAGTCGAGTCCCCTGCACTGAGGCAGAACTAAATATTTTCCAGACCGTCCCTGACAGGTGTTTGTTTAACTTGTTCTTACAAACCTCCAATGACAGAGATTCCACAACTTCCCTAGGATATTTGTTGTAGTGCTTATCTAACCTTCCAGTTAGCATGTTTTTCCCAATGTCTAACCTTGCTGCAGTTTAAGCCCTCTCCCTTGCTGCAATTTAAGCTCATGACTTCTTGTCCTGTCCTCAGTGGACGAGGAGAACAATTTATCACCCACCTCTTCATAACAATCTTTTACATACTTGAAGACTGTTATCATGTGCCCCGTCAGTCTTCTCTTCTCCAGACTAAACAAACCCAATTTTTTCAACGTTTCCTCATAAAGTCATGTTTTTAGACCTTTAATCATTTTTGTTGTTCTTGTCTGGACCTTCTCTAATTTGTCCACATCTTTCCTGAAGTTTGGCGCCCAGAACTAGACAGAGTACTCCAGTTCAGGCCTTATCAATGCTGAGTAAAGTGGAAAAAAATTACTTCTCTTGTCTTGCTTACAACACTCCTGCTAATACATCCCAGAATTATATTCACTTTGTTTGCAACAGTATTACACTGATGACTTATATTTCATTTGTGATCTTCTATAACCCACAGATCCTTTTCTGCAGTACTCCTTCCTAGACCATCATTTCACATTTTGTATTTGTGCAATTGATTATTCCCTCCTAAGTGTAGTAGTTTGCATTTGTCCTTATTGAATTTAATCCTATTTATTTCAGACTATTTCTCCAGTTTGTCAAGATTATTTTGAATTCTAATCCTATCCTCCAAAGCGCTTACAACCCCTCCCAGGTTGGTATCATCCACAAACTTTAGAAGTGTATTCTCCATGCCTTTATCCAAATAATTTGTGAAGATATTGAATAAAACCAAACCCAGGACAGATCCCTGTGGGACCCCACTTGATATGCCTTCCAGCTTGACTGTGAACCATTGATAACTACTTACTGAGTACAGTTTCCAGACCAGTTGTGCATCCACCTTATAGTAGGTTTGTCTATATTGCCCTATTTTGTTTGAGTAGTCATGTAAGACAGTATCAAAAGCCTTACTAAAGTTGAGATGTATCACATCTACTGCTTCCTTGCTATCCACAAGGCTTGTTGTCCTGTCAAAGAAGGATATTAGATTGATTTGACATTTGATCTTGACAAATTCACGTTGAGTGTTACTTATCACCTTCAAGTATCAGGGGGTAGCCGTGTTAGTCTGTATCCACAAAAACAACAAGGAGTCCGGTGGCACCTTAAAGACTAACAGATTTATTTGGGCATAAGCTTTCGTGGGTAAAAACCCTCACTACTCAGATGCATGGAATGGACTTATCTTTTTACCTTTTAGGTGCTTACAAATTAATTGATTATTTGCTCCATTATCTTTCTGGGTAGGCAATGTAGGAGCTTGCAAGATGTTTCAATGAGACATTTAAAATCTCATTCACAATTGTTTTTTTCATTCACTAATTTAAATGATAACCACTTGCATGGCAGGCCCTGCATGAATAATATAGTTATTGACACAAACACATGCAAATAAATCTATTAAATCAAAGAGGGTCTTTTATATATTTCTAGATTTAGACAAAACCTGTGAGATTAGTGTGACAGATATGGCAATTTCCTGCAATCTCTTTGGGAGATCTTACTGTATTAAGTTTATGACCATTGTGGGACAGGGATTGTATGTAATTCCACTGGGGAGGGTGACAGTAGCTCCGAAACTAAGAACAGTGGGCGTAATTAGGCAAATTCACGGAGGTTGTAACACCTCCGGAAGTACCACTACCTGGAGATGCTCTGATATGCTAGTTCAAACTGGATTCTCCAGAGACCAACAGACAAAGAAAGGACTTTTGGATAAATAGCCTGAGTTTCAACTGACTCAGGGCCTTATTTCTGATCCAGCAAATGGATAGGACCTTCTGTCCAGGGGATGCCCCAATCCTTAGGGAAGGGTTGCAAGGACTGACACCTTCCAGCGCCCCTCACTAGCATTGGGGTGACCTCTGATAAGTTTCTTAGCGTGCATGTAGGTTCTTTTACTGTTTTTAATATATTTTCTTTGTAATGCTTTCACCTTAAAAATAAATGTTTCCTTATAAAGAGTTGTGTGGTAACTAGGGACTGCTGGCAGTTACAGCTGTGCAAACCCTCCAAAGAGAAAGCATACCAGAGATGCTGGCCTGTTTAGGCAGTCTGGCTTGCTGGGGATATCACAGTATAGGCTGTGCAGGAAGGAGAGAGACATAGGTCTCCACCCAAGACAGATGACAGCCGAGGAGCCAGAAGCCTAGGGTGGGTGCCCTTGGTGAACCATGAGGAGGAATACAGTGCAGTTGCCCTGACCTATGACAGTTAGGTTCTGGGAAATGGTTAAAAATACATACATTTTCCAAGCAGTGCACTGAGATATACAGTGTCATGATTCTCAGTAGCAGCAATGGAAACTGTGCAGCTAAATCTCCACTCACTGCTTTGAAAATTAAGCCCCTGAAATAACTTTGGAGAAGGGGGCTTTGCCCACCTAATGCAGGCAAGCAGCAACACAGGAACTTGTTGGTGAATTAAAAAGCCATGCTACTGACGCAGAGTTAAGCAAGCTGGAGGCAATTTTCACGTAATACTACATGGATCACAATACTACACGAATCAACATGTTTTGTTTCTGGTATCTATAATAATAAAAATAAATAAATATACGGATATATATCTGCAACTTAATTTTTATAGTCTTTTATTAGTAAATGTCATTCTACTTGAAAAGATGAGTCTTATGGTAGATACGGAGGGAGTGTTGGTAAGAGACAAACACTGAAGCAAAAGATTTATTCACATTATATAGGAATATTATTCATAGGCTATACGAGTGTTAACCAGACTTTTATGGTAATGATCCCTAACTAAACATGTAACCCTCTTTGGTTTGTATCTTCCTCACTTTGTGCAGCACAGATATTTACATTCAAACTGAGCCAGTTGTTTTTACTTCCAAACCAGGGAGGCTCAAGAAAGACATTGATTTCCTAGTGCACTGCTGGTAGCTTCCCTCAGTCTCCAAAAAATAAAAACAAAACATCAACAATCACTGTGACAAATTCTGCCCACAGTTAAACCCCTTTGAAGCCAAGCAAGCTGAATTGGTCCCACTAACTTTAAAATGGGGCTGATCAGAGGAATCCTCTGTACCCTTTCACTTTGTTCTTATTTTGATTTACAGAGGCTCTATTCATGGTAAAGCTGACAGGACAGAAACTCCCATGCACTCTATGTACCTTGTTTTTAAACCTCTTATTATACACACTTCTTCCTTGATCTATTTAATTTTGGAGTTTTCTGAATTAACACCTTTAGCTCATCATCTATGGCTCCATCCTGCTCTCTTTTCCATGGCCTCATGAAGCGATGTCATCCTTGAAAACACACTCATTTTATTTTAATCTAGTCCAATAAAAAGAATCTCTTATTTCCTCTGGTTTCCACCCCACCCTTCCTCTTCTTACTTATAGGACTAACATGCTTAGCACTTCTACACAACCTTTTGACTCAGACTAAGTGACCTACCTACCTGGGACAAAAATCTTCTTTCTCCTTTATCTACAGTAATTATTAATGTTTCCATTCAAGTATTCTCAGATTTTAATAGAGTGATTCTCTTATCAGCTCTCCCAACACTTCTCTTTCCATTCACATAATATCTCTGTGGCAATTACACCAATTCCGTACATGAGAGAGAATTGTTAGAAAAGTATTTAATGTATTTTTTTAAACTGACATTAAATGTAGTTTAGCAGCTGAAAACAAGGAAGAGGAGCCCACAACATATGACCAGCCAGCTTTCCATGAACCAACAGATTGAGAACATTGGTGTAGTGGATTATAGATCACTCCTGTATACTTCATAATCATATAAGAATAATGACTGGATCGCTCTTCAGCATAAAAAGGGCTGCCGTGGCCATACTGAATAGTCTTTACAGCTGAACTTGCAGATGTTACACAAAGCAATAATATCCCAAAACTGTCATTTTAGTCCAACATCTCACATGAATACATAATTTAGCAAAGAAGCAGCTCAGCAAGTGACAACCCATAGCCTAAGACATACAATTTGGCATCTTCAGATCCTTACTGCTTATGATGACCTCCACATTTCATATCAGGTGAATGGGTATATCCAAAATATCTTGCCATTTAACTGTTTGGTTATTTTTATATTGTAAGTTCTATGGGTCAGAAGCTGAAGCCTCGTGTTTATATTTATCTGTAAAACACCTAGAACTCTGTTGGCAATTTGGGCCTCAAGCAAAGTAGTGAACTCAGTGGGCATTTTTCTATTTACTTCAGTGGGCTTTGGATCAAGCCCTATGTATATAATAATACAAATAATAATAATATTGTAACAGAGCTACATTGAGATATCTAATGTCTCTAGGTAACACCGCAGAGTCATTTTGCTTTGGGGTTAGCAAAAGTGTATCTTTTATAGTAGCTGTGATGGGGTTGGACTAGGCACAAAGGCCCCCTGCTTGAGGCCTCAGAGTTTTGCCACACCCCTCCCAGAAAAGAAGCACTGGAGAAGTCCTCTAAGTAGCCTAGAGTGGTTGTGAGGAAGCAACCAATCAGAGGGGCTGCTGGAATGGCCAGTCAGGGGCCAGGAGGGCCCTATAAAGGAGCTACAGAACACAGCAGTAGTTAGTTGCTGCTTGGAGCTGGAGAAGAAAGGATTGTGTGCCTGCCTGGAAGATGAGCAGGACCAAAGATAGTCTGCTGGCTGGGACCAGGGGGAGTGAGAGGCTCCTGGCTGGCTACTTACTAGGACTGAGCTTAAGACAAATTGCTAGCAGGAACTGGGAGACAACTGAGGGAGTTCCTGGCTGGCTGCAGGGACTGAGTAAAGCGTGTGGACACACTAGGGTGACCAGATAGCCCAATTTTATAGGGACAGTAATGATTTTTTGGGGCTTTGTCTTATATAGGTGCCTATTACCCCCTGAGCCGATTTTTCACACTTCCTGTCTGGTCACCCAAGGACACACCCAACCAGAGTGGGTGCTTGTGAGAGGTGGGTGCTGACCCCATTACAGTAGCTTACAATTTCTGTCACAAAAGTATTAATATAGTTATACTAATATCAGATGACTTGGGTGTGAGTTCTCTATCACTCTGTTTAAAATAATTTTATAATATTTGTTAAGCACTGACATCATGCTTGGCACACTGAGACACAAAATAAAGATTGACATAGCAATTTAAAAGACAAACTTTGAAGCTTGAATATTGTACATGTAACTGGACTAAAGAGCATTCTGTGCAATTTCAGGGTGAAGAAATTCATTATGATCTGGGAAAGAGGACACTATAGAAACTAGTTACAAACTGCAATTGAATATTTCTTTATCAGTATACAGAGGATAACTAGTGCCCAGAGTTTGAGGCTGAGAGTAGCTGTAAAAGTGCAGAATTCAGGAACTGGAAGTTCCTAAACAGAATATGTCTATAAAGGGAACTAAGGAAATGCTCAGAAAGCTAGAAATTAGTACAGAATAGACTGTGTTGTGTCCTGATTTGGTTACAGGACTTTGAGCTAATCTTTTCCTGAGGCTTGTGTTAAGCTGGGGCGTTTGATAGGCGCACACGACATGATTCATTGCAAGACTACATAGCTTGATCTGAAACTTTGTAACCTTATCTGATGACTTGTAATTTCAATTATTAAAATTAAAGTTAAAGATACAGAATTGCTAATGGAGTTTTGTTTTTAGTAACAAAGTCCATTGATAAGTTACAGAACATGAACTTTGAAATCTCTGCTGACAGGGGCTATGAAGGTGCCTCTGGGGACTGCCCATTACCTCAATTGCCCTTTCTCATAGCCAAAACTTTAAAAAGTCAATCTCCCAACCTCACAAACAATCCACCTTTGCTCCCAGAAGAACATCACAGAGAGCAAGTGAATTCTCCAGGTGCTGAAATCCTCCCAGTTCCATGTGGGGCAGGTACCCCAGAGGGAGGCGGGTTCATGTAAAGGAAGGGTGCCAGTCCCTGATATAGCTGTGAAGATACTATATGTAGAATGTTATATAATATACTAAGAGATAGCTGCTTAATACTTGGTAAAGAGCCAGTCGGGGAGGGTAACTTTTTGATTGGATGGTGGTGATGAATATTAGGGAGTTGGTTATGGTTCAACAAATTCTTAAAATTAACCCCCGTCCCCCTGAAACAAAACCAAAACACTTCCAAAAAATTATTTGAAATCATAGAGTAAGATTGCATACAACTCAATGTAACTGCATGACACTTACACTCATATCCCATGTGCTTTTACTGTTTTTGTTACAGGTCTGTCGCATCTTACGCGCATTTAACATGCGCGAATTCAGCTTTACGCGGTCGACAAAAAAAAAGAAAAGAGAAAAATAACAATTTAAATACTGTTCCTGTAGTGTGGGCGATTCCGCCCGCCATTACACTCAATGGAATTTTGACTATACACGGTTTTTGCTTTACGCGCTGACTGCGGAACGTAACCCCAGCGTAAGATGAGACAGACCTGTACATTCATCTGTTCTGTTTTGTTTAGGTGCCAATCCTGCAAACATTTCTACACAGAGTTAATTTCATGCACAAGTGCTCTTATTGAATCAAATGAGACTACTCACATACTTAAAGTTAAACGTCTATGTGCTTGCAGAATCAAGTTCTTAAATTTTTCCATTGTGGAGGCCAGTGTGTCGTGGTCCGTCCCTCCTGCTGCCATTCTGGCATCGCATCCAACCCCCACCTTCACCTTGCGGGGGGTGAGCTTACTCTCTGAGATAGGGCGAGGAGTTTGGCTATTTGGGAGGGCCTTGTAGTAGAGCTGGTACTTCTCTGGATGGAGGGGAGCCAGTTGATGTGGTTCAGGCACCTGATAAGGATGCCCTAGGAAGGCTTCCATTGGAACTTTACAGGGTATGTGCCAATGGGTGTAAGCCCTGAGGCCGATCCAGGACACACTGGAGGGATTAGATCTCCTGGCTGGCCTGAGAACACTGGGGAGTCCCCCAGGAGGAGCTGGAACCTGTTCAGATGGAAAAGAAGGTCTGGTCCTCCCTACTCACCATGCTGCTGCTGCAACCCTCACCAGGAAAAGCAGCGTAAAGGAAGACGTTCTTAAATTGAAAACTCTTTGGGACAGAGATGGTGTCTGTCCCAAAGGGGGGTTATACAGTGTTTCTGGGGGGGGTTTATGCAGTGCCTTGAATAATAGGGCTCCAGTCTTTTGTGGGGTCTTGGGGTACTGTGGTAATGTAAATAATGGAGTACAATAACATATTCTAATCAGTTACAAAGTACTCTACATTGTGTCCAAAATGCAAGTGTTCTTCTAGTCACACAAATGTAAGGTTATGATGATGGAATTAATTTGTGTAAATTATTGTCAGGCTTTATTTACTGGTTTTAGAGTGGCAGCCATGTTAGTCTGTATCAGCAAAAACAACAGGGAGTCCTTGTAGCACCTTAGAGACTAATCAATTTATTTGGGCATAAGCTTTCCCGTGGGCTAAAACCCACTTCATCAGATGCAGGGAGTGGAAAATACAGTAAGCAGTGTATATATCACAGCTCATGAAAACATGGGCGTTGCCTTACCAAGTGGGGAGTCAGTGCTAACAAGACCAATTCAATTAAGGTGGAAGTGGCCTATTCTCAACAAGTACGGTACCCTCCCAAAAGCATATGCAAAATGTAGAACCGAAGTTCGCTGTAAATGTACCTGCCAGTAGGTGGCACCCAGCTCCCTGACACAGACACAACCCTCCCCCCCTTTGCAGGAAGCTCTCAACGTGCTCCATTGAAGCTTCAAAGCTCTGAAGCAAGAGGCGAGGTCTTATTATGACTGACAGCTCCGGGAGCCAGTTTTTGTCAACGTCACAGTCGGACTGGGGTTGATTGAGCATTAACCCAGCCAATCAAAATGGTTAGATTGTTCCCGCCCCAGCATAGTTTTGCCGGCCCCTTTCGCCCTGCCCAACCAATCCCTTAGCAGGCATTGGGGAGTAGGCGGGATGCGTACGAGCAGGCCAGGGGCTCCCGCTCGCTCCACTTTCAGTTCTCGCGAGATCTCTCCCCCCCTTCGTTGGGTGACTGCGCAGCCGCCATGTTGGTTGCTATGCTGCCTGTGTGAGGAGGAGGGAGGGAGGCCCTGAGGGAAAGAGGCTGCGGTTCCCCCCTTCTCCAGGCAGCGCTACACTCACATCGGCAGAGAGCCTGCTCGCACGCCTGCTGCCTCCGCCCTCTCCTCCGATTCACCCCCCCCAGAGGAGACCCCCCCCTCACTGAGTGGACGGGGGGTCCTGTGCCCCTTCCCGTGGGGTCCCCTGTACTAGTGCCGCCCCCCAGCGGCTGTAGGCGGGGGGCAGAGGAGTGTCCGAAAGGGGGGGGGCTCGCCGCCTTCTCTCCGGCCCCCTCCCCGCCTCCCTCGGCCCAGTCGCCGCAGTACGATGTGGTCCTCGCCGCTGCGGCTGGGAGCGGGGCGGCGGCTGCTGCTGCCCGTGCGGCGGCTGCTGCGGGGGAACTGAAGGCAGCGAGCGCGCCTGTGTGCGCGAGGGGGGTCGCGGAGAGGCAGCGGCGAGCCGAGCCCGCGGGTCTCTCCTCAGCGCCCCTCTCGCCTTATCTGGAAGGACGCGGCTGTTATGTGAAGGTGAGAGAAGCCCCGACCTGCGGTGCTTGGTGCGCAGGGCTCCGAAACCAGAGGCTGTGGCCGTGTGTGCGGCGGGTCGCGCTGGCGGCGGCGGCGCTAGTGCAGGGTGTAGAAGGGGCCAGGCGTTTTCCTTCTCTAGCCCACCCTCTGCAGCCCCCTGTAACATCCCATATACGGAGCTGTTAATGGAAAGCAGCTCTCCTGAGAGCCCCCGCCAGTGTGGGTGGTTCCGCCTCCCCCCCCAACCCACCTGCCCAAAAGATTTCGGAGGAAAGCTGAAAAAAGCCACCAAACACACCATGGGTTCAAAAACACCGTTCAGAAGAAAGGGGGGTGGTGAGGATGGTTGGGGCGTATGTTTTCTAGGGATCCGGCAGTATAGGAAACTCCTCACATTTCTGAAACAAGGCATTCTTATCTTTGGAATGGATTTAATATGGAAGTATAAGATTGTCATGATTCCTAGGTGCATGGGTGAGTGTCCATGGGTTTCTTTGGACAGGAAAAATAGGTTTGAGTGCAGTCTTTTCATTCCTACAGTACGTTTTTTAGTGTCTCCCTCAACCAGAAAGCTTGTATAATCGCGCACATTTTATATGCAAGGGAGGCTTTTACTGTACCTGGTGATGGGTAACTCATGAACTCATTGCACTGCCATCTGGAAAAGGAAGAATGCTGTTGTTTTTTTTCAAAACAAGGCTTTTGTTAAAACTAGCTAGCTGCCGGTTTACATCAAATATTCCAGTTGCTTAAGCAAATGTAAATATATATGTGATCAAATTTTGTGCCACTGTTCCTACAGTATGAGTAATAGATGATTTAAAGAGCCTAAAACAAAATGCACATATCAAAATGCTTGTATCCCTGATGATTTTTAGTGCATTTTAAAAATTCAGTAGAGGATGCTTTTAAGGTAGACATTGGTGGCTAAGCCACAGTAGCACATGCATTTTGTCATTTCGGGTATTTCTCCTGCTTAAACTAAACTCTGGTATGAATGGTAGTGAGGGTTTATTGCATGTGTGTTTTTTTTGACTACCGTATTGATATTGGTAAAGAAATGCTTTGTAATGCAAGGAGTTACTGATGTGCCCACATACAGCCAGATGTTTGTGAGCTCATTACACCTTAAATCTGTTGTAATGATACATGAATGTAATTTAAATTAAATTTTATAAAACAATTTTCTTGTAAGATATTTGCATTGTGCCAAAGCTTTTCCAGTTTGCTGCCTAAACATTTTGTGAGTACCTTATTTTTGACAATATTTCTTGCTTCATTGACCTCAAAAGTTATTTTTTCCACTCCGTTTTTTTTCGTAGCATAAATCTCAAATTTGTTATGCTTCACCATCAAACTGATAGGTCAATCCTTGGAGAGGGCACACACACATAAATATACACACACAATCTGAGGAATGTTTGTGGTTTATAATCTCAGAAATGCAACTTTGTTTACATAGGAAGATGTGATTTTGAAGATCAATTTTAAACATTTAACTTGAACTTTTAAAAAGGCATAACAAAATAGGATAGAATGTGTAAAAATATCTCTTTACTATCTTTAATTTTCCAGTTTCCTTGTATTTTTTTCAGGATTTTTTCTTGTCTTTTGTCATCTATTTAGCCTACTTAAAGCTGTTGCAGAAATTGAAACCTCTGTGAAGCTTCTTCAAAAGCATAAATGTGCTGGTGTTTTGCTTTCTTGTGTTTCATTCCATATGTGCTTAGATTCTGATTTTTGTGATTTAGGTTCATAATGAATTTAGATACCAGAATAAATCTTATTTCTTTTACCAGTTAGCTAGCTCCACAAAATATATTCATTGCTTTAAAGTTGTGTTAACCTTCTAATTCCTAATTTAAGCTGACTGTAAAGACAGTATTGATTGAACGCCCTTGCTAAAAATACTTTCAGGGTTGGGTGTACTTAAAATGTTGCGACACTAAAGTTAATATGAACTGCCCTTCTGTAACAAGTTGATAGTTTATTATTGTTAGAGGCTGTATTTGTAAAACAAAAATAAATGAAAACAAAACCCTAGCTTGTTAAAAGTACTGTAATGTGTTAATTGCTGTTTTCAGTGAATGAGCTCTCTAATATGGGATAGAGGCATTATTTATTAACTGTTAAAATGTCACTTTAATTAGCATGGTGGTGTTAAATATATGGCAAGTGTACGCCTCCCCAAGTACTGTATTTTTGTTCTGATTCTGCAATGACCTCTGTGCAGGCTAGGGCTCCACCTACATAGAAGTAACATTGCAGCATTTAGGGCGGGGGCGGGCAAACTTTTTGGCCTGAGGGCCACATCGGGTTTCCAAAATTATATGGAGGGCTGGTTAGGCGAGGCTGTGCCTCCCCAAAGAGACAGGCGTGGGCCGGCCCTTGCCCCCTATCCGACTCCCCCCGCTTCTTGCTTCCTGACAGCCCTCTCCGCCCCGAGACTCCTGCCCCATCCAACCCCCCTGTCCCCTGACGGTCCCCCCCAGGACCCCTGCCCCATCCACCCCTCCCTGTCCCCTGACTGCCCCCAAACCCCCCGCCCTCCATCCAACCCCTCCTCTCATTCCTGACTGCCCGCCCCCCCGGGATCCCTGCCCCATCCAACCACCCCTTCTCCCTGACCGCCCCCGGAACCCCTGCCCCTGACTNCCCCTGCCGCCCCATCCAACCCCACCTCCTTCCTGACTGCCCCCCCAGACCCCTGCCCCATTCAACCCCCCTGTTCCTTGCTCTCTGACTGCCCCAACCCCTGTCCACACTCCCGCCCCCTGACCACCACCCCGAACTCCCCTGCCCTCTATCCAACCCTCCCTGCTCCCTGCCCCCTTACCGCGCTGCCTGGAGCACCCGTGGCTGGTGGCGCTATAGCCGTGCCGCCCAGAGCACCAGGACAAGCATCCACGCCGCCTGGCTGGAGCCAGCCACGCCACCGCGCACCTCAGAGCACCAGGTCAGGCTGTTGCTCGGCAAGAGCTCGCAGCCCCGCTGCCCAGAGCACTGCGCCAGCAGCGCAGTGAGCCTAGGCTGCGGGGGAGGGGGAGGGGGAACAGCAGTGGAGAGGCCGGGGGCCAGCCTCCCGGGCCAGGAGCTCAGGGGCCGGGCAGGAGGGTCCCGCGGGCCGGATGTGGCCCCGTGGGCTGTAGTTTGCCCACCTCTGATTTAGGGCCTTAATGTTCATTCTAGAAATACTGGGTCATTATTTATTGTGAGCACTTGCTACAAGTGAATGATCATGGTTAACACCTGTGCCTGCTTAGAGTCTCATTGACTTCCATGCCTGTGTGTCTGGAGTTGTAGGGCTGGGGCTAAAAACAAAAGCTTGAGGTGTGTTAAAGATTAAGTGCACTGATTATTTACTTTTTGAAAAACTATTTTAGCCACTGATTATTTTTGTTGCTTAAATCAGTCATTCTCAACCAGGGGTGTGCAGAGGTGTTCCGGGGGCACATCAACTCATCTAGATATTATTTGCCTAGTTTTACAACTGGCTTAATAAAAAGCACTAGCGAAGTCAGTACAAACTAAGATTTCATACAGACAATGACTTTATACTGCTCTATATACTATACACTGAAATGTAAGTACAATATTTATATTCCAGTTGATTTATTTTATAATTACAGTAAAAACTGTTTTATCTGGCATGTTGGGAGAATGGGGGGTGCCAGTAAGTGAAAAATGCCAGTTAACTAAGAGGGAGGGAGTTTGGGTGTGGGAGGAGGTGCAGGGCTGGGGGGTTAGGGTGTAGGAGGGGGTGCAGGGCGTGGACTCTGGGAGGGAGTTTGGGAGCGGGCTCGGAGCAGAGGGTTGGGGCACAGGAGCGGGCTCAGGGTGCTGGATCTGGGGGGCACTCACCTCAGGCGGCTCCCCGCAAGTGGCAACCTGTCCCGGCTGCTCCTAGGCAGAGGTGCGACAGGAGGCTCCACACGCTGCCTCTGCCTCGCGCTGGCTCTGCAGCTGGGGGGGTGGCACCTGTGGGCGGAGGCAGCATGCAGAGCTGCCTGCCATGCCTCCGCCTAGGTGGAGCCGCCTGAAGTGAGCTCCCCCTGGATCCGACACCCCACACCCTCTCCCATACCCCTACCCCGAGCCTCCTCCTGCACCCAAACTCTCTCCTAGAGTCCGCGCCCTGCACCCCGTCCCGCGCACCGCACCCCGTCCCGCGCCCCAACCACCTGCCAGCCCCGTGCCAACCGGACTATAAACCAGACTTCCAATGAATATCAGAAATGCCGGTTTATAGAGCTTTCTGTTTGGTGAAGTGCCGGATAAAACAGCTTTTACTGTATGTGGTTAAAATGAGAAAGTAAGCAATTTTTCAGGAATAGTGTGCTGTGATTCTTTTGTATTCTTATGTCTGATTTTGCAAGTTGTTTTTAAGTGAGGTGAAACCTGAGGGTATGCAAGACAAATCAGACTCCTGAAAGGGGTACAGTAGTTTGGAAAGGTTGAGAACCACTGGCTTAAATTACAGCTGTACCCAAAAGTCCTAATCAAGGTTTGGACAGCCTATTGTTAGATTCTGACAGTGTTGGTGGGTTGTCTTGGAAATGTGTTAATTAAAATATCAGAGAACCGATATCTACTTAGAGTGTGAACACAGTTTTACTGAATAATTCTGTAGTTCGGAGGGTCTGTGTCTAAGTTCCCTGTGTGGCCGCGCAGCAGCCTGTTTAGTGCTGCGCAGGGGCTCAGGCAACCCGCCGGGGGAGGGGCGCCCCTCCCCCAGCCCCCATCTGCCACAGCTGGGGTGCCCCTCTCCCGGCCCCAACTCTGCTGCAGCTGGGGCGCCCGGACTGGCTGGGGTGGCACGGCCGGAGCGGCCCGGACCTAGCCGCGGCCGGATCGGGCCCAGGCGCGGCTGGAGCAGCTCTCCCCCGGCCCGGACCTCTTGGGGCTGGGGAAGGGGTGCCTATCCTGCAGCTCCAGCCTCAGAGCTGCCCTGACGGGGAGAGGCGCCTCTCCCCCGCAGCCCAGGTGGTGCTGTGGAGAGAGAGAGAGCTGGGGGGAGTCCTCTCTCCCAGTCGTAGGCCTGGAGCCCCTCCCTGCACTCCAAACCCCAGAGCCCGCGCCGGCGCCCTCACCCCCCCCCATTCAAATTCTCTGCCCCATCCCAGAGCCCATACCCCCAGCCAGAGCCCTTACACCCCTGCACCCCAACCCTCTGCCCCAGCCCTGAGCCCCTCATCCCTGGCCCCACCCCAGAGTCTGAACCCCAACCCTCTGCATCCCACAGAGTCTGCATCCCACACTCCGAACCCCTCCTCTCCACCCCCATGAATTTTATGTGCACCAATATGAAGGTGATGTGTCACACATCACCTCCATATTGGTGCATATAACAAAATTAATTCCTCACATGGGTGGGAAAAATTAGAGGGAACACTGGTCTGCGTATCATTCATATGCTTAATTAATTAAAAAAATAAATGCATATAAGCATTTTTTCAAAAAGTAAGTCAGTACAATAAGCTAAATATATTGGACTGGAGGACTTTCAAAACAAAAGTCAAAGTTATGCTTGTACTTTTGAAGCTGTTCATGCCACCACACTATTAGGCAGGTGGTGTTTCTATGATGGCACTTTCTTTTAGAAGACTTTTTGCTTGAAGTCCTGTGATATGAACAGAGCAGGTGAGAAGTAAAGTAGGATGTTATTTTAAACCAATGGGTGTGGTAGACCAAGACTAATGGAGAGCTTAAATTACTTTTGATAGCTGGTATGGGTAAAGATATTAAGTAAATGTTTTGTTTAGTTTGAGTTAAAACCTGATTAAAAATAAGTAGTGGTCAAAAGCACCCTTTTTCTTTGGTTATAAAGGTCACTATTAGAGTACTGTTTAATACTGATAAGTAATATAAGACGTTATTTTGGTTTATTTTGTCTGTGATTCAGAATGCTTCTAGCAATTGGCTTCTGTGGTGCACTGTATCTTTATTCTCTCCCCATCCCACCCTTCTACATTTGATGCAAGATCACATGTATCCCATGCCTTTACATCCTGCTTCTGTGCCATCTCGTTTCCACCCGTACCAATTATAAAAATTGTTGAACAAGAGAATCTTTCACCATATGCTCATGACTTTGCTTTCTTCATATACCACTTTCACTCTCATGCTATCACTGTTCAGAAACCGATGAAAGGCTCCATGCAGTTCTCATGAGTTTTTTCACTCTGCTTCTATTTGCAATGTTGTGAAAGTGGTATGTACAGGAATAGTACAATGCGGTTGTCTGCAGTGGTGGAGGGAAACTGAAGGTGGAGAGAAGAGGTCGTTAAGATTATTGTGGTGAACAGGTGGGAGAAGACAAAACCAAAGAAGGGGATGGATGACCAGTGGTCTAGTGCAGTATTTCCCAAATGGTGGGTCTTGACATATCAGTGGGTCACAGGGAGATTCTAGATGGATTGCCACATTCAGGGCTGGATTAACCCAGCACTGGGCCCTGGCCTGGGCAAACATGCACTATTCCTGGCCCACTGTGGGTGGAGGTCTGGGGCAGAGGGAGGACTGGAGAACAAGCCCACCCGGCAGCAGCTGCTCCTGTTCTACAGGATTAAGCCCGGCTCCTTGCTCTGGTGATGCGACCAGGGGCACAGCATCACTTAAATTTGGCCTGGCCACCCCGATTGATGCTGCGACCCCATGATCCAGGTCGCAATGCCACTCAAATTTGGCTCAACTGTTGGGGGGGGGGGGAGCCTCCCATAACACCTGGAGTGGGAAGCCAGTCCCACAGAACAGGAGCTGCCACGGCGGGGTCATTTTCCAACCCCTTCCTCTCAGGCCTTCCCTCTGCATTGTGCCTGGATTAGGGTTGCAGGGCTGGGGCAGAGAGAACATATATGTAATGGTGGGTCATAAAAAAAAAAGACAAAATGGAGTGGGTGGGTTGACTTAATAAAAAAGCTTGGCAACCACTGGTCTAGCAGTAGTATATCTGGTTCTTTTCTCTCTGAGGCAGCTGTGGATGGAATACTCCTTTGGGAATGGGGGCTATGTCTCTCCCTCCCTCCGCCCCCCCCTCCCCCCCCGTGACCTCCACCTTGCCCAGACTAAAGTAATAGCACAGTAATAGTTTTAACCTAGCTTTAAAAAAAAATAAAAATAAAAAAAAAGTTTTGACACTTAGCTGAAATCCCAGCATGTATCATTCTGTGATGACATATTGAGAGGACATCTTCAGCAAACCATACAGTGCCAGTAAGAATTCAGAGCCTAGTCTTCCTCCCTTCTTCTTTTAGAGGGGAAAAAAAAGGCAGCCATGTATGTATTATGTGCACTTAGAGCCTAATTAATGGAATTATTGAGCATTTTTTTGTTTAGCATAAGTTTTTAATTTTACATGAATTGCAAAGATAACACTTAAAATGCTGTCATTCTGTTGGCATATCATATGTTGGCATATGTTAAGGGCTGTTATAAAGGTGATGTTATAAATTGTTCTCCATGAATTGGATTAATCTGCCGCAAGGGAGATCTAGGTAAGGTATTGGGGGAAAACTTTCTAACTATAAGGATAGTTAAGCACTGGAATAGATTTCCAAGGGAGGTTGTGAAATCCTCGTCATTAGAGTCTTTTAAGAACAGGTTAGATAAACATCTGTCAAAAATGATCTAGGTAGACTTGGTCCTGCCTCAGTGCAGGGGGCTGGATTAGATGACCTCTCAAGGTCCCTTCCAGCCCTACATTTCTATAATTCTATCGTGATCAGGAGAATGAGTCATACAGATTTAGGTTAAGAAAAAAAGAGGCTTGTTTAGGGATCTGTACTATAGTACAATAAAATCTTCTGTAATGACTTTTCACAGTGTCCCCTCAAGGTTTTTGCAAAAAAACTGTAAGCCCTTCAAATCGCTGCTAAGGGCAGGTCTACACTTAAAACGCTGCAGCGGCTCAGCTGTGCCACTCTAGCACTTCAGTGAAGATGCTGCTATGCTGACAGGAGCGTTTCTCCCGCCGGGGTAGTTAATCTACCTCTGCAAGAGGCAGTAGTTGTGTCGATGGGAGAAGCCCTCCCATTGACGTAGCACGCTCTATACCAGGGCTTAGGTTGGAATAACTGCGTTCAGTGGTGTGGATTTTTCACACCCCATAGCGATATAGTTTTACAGACATAAGTTTATAGTGAAGACCTGGCCTAAAGCACGTAAGAAAAGTTGTATAAAACAAGGTTCTTACTTCTATTGAAACCCGAATTAGATCCTCATCTTCTGCATTCTAGTGGAAGAACTAGAGAGATGGAACACTTGGACTCTTGTCCAAGGAAACTCTTTGTATTGTGCTGCAGTAACTCCGTTGATCAATTTTTAAGAGCAGTATTTAATGGGAAATACAAGTGTACTTGGCTACAAATGGGCTGTGTGGTATATGGCTTTAAAGATGGCAAGGTGTGTACCCATTCAACAATAAAGTAAACTAATAACCTTTAATGATGAGTGTGTGTGATATGTAATGGAGAATGTTCTCTCAGAAATATTTTCACTGCGTGGGGAAAGTACAGTGAAGTGGAGCTGTCATTAGGGAGTTATCAGACTACATCTGAGGTTTGGGGGAGGGAAATCATAGTGCACTCCCCAGAGTGAATTTTGTGTTCCCCTCTCATTTTAGCCGCTCCTTACCATTTTCAAGAAAGGCTACCTGGCAACATACTGATTGAATTATAGTGCTTGACCAAATACCAAGATTTTCAGATGAAACCAAGTTTATTATGGCTAAAGAATAGAGATGCCATTTTAAACACTTGGATTCTTTTAATTAGAATCTGTCCTAGACTAGAAAGACAGAAAAGATCTATTCCAGCCCCCTACCAATGCAGGATTTTTCTAAAAGTATTTTAGTCTGTGGTTTTTTCATTTTAAATACCTCAAGTTGTAGATCTTTTAGTACAGTATTTTCTTTGGAAGATTTTTCCACAGTCTTAAAAGATCTCGTCGTCAGCTTGGTGATATTCTTGTTAATTTACTATTCTGTTTGTTAATGAGAACATAAGAATGGCCATACTGGGTCAGACCAATGGTCCATCTAGCTCAGTGTCCTGTCTTCCAACAGTGGCCAATGCCAGGTGCATCAGAGGGAGTGAACAGAACAGGTAATCATCAAGTGATCCTTCCCCTGTTGCCCATTCGCAGCTTTTGGCAAATAGAGACTGGGAACACTTCAGAGCATGGTTGTGCATCCCAGCCCATCCAGGCTAATAGCCGTTGATGGACCTATCCTCCATGAATTTATCTCTTTTTTGAACCCTGTTATAGTCTTGGCCTTCACAACATCCTCTGGCAAAGGGTTCCACAGGTTGACCGTGCGTTGTATGAAGAAATACTTGCTTTTGTTTGTTTTAAACCTGCTGCCTATTAATTTCATTTGGTGACCCCTAGTTCTTGTGTTATGAGAAAATAAATAAATAACTCTCCCTTATTTACTTTCTCCACACCAGTCATGATTTTATAGACCTCTATCATATCCCCCCTTAGTCGTCTCTTTTCCAAGCTGAAAAGTTCCAGTCTTATTAATCTCTCCTCATTATAGAAGCTGTTCCGTACCCCTAATCACTTTTGTTGCCCTTTTCTGTACCTTTTCCAATTCCAATATATCTTTTTAGAGATGGGGTGACCAGTTCTGCATGGAGTGTTCAAGATGTGGGCGTACCATGGATTTATATGGCAGCAATATATTTTCTGTTTTCTTATCTCTTTCCTAATGATTCCCGACATTCTATTCACTTTTTTGACTGCTGCTGCACATTGAGTGGATGTTTTCAGAGAGCTATCCACAATGACTCCAAGATCTTTCTTGAGTGGTAATAGCTAATTTAGACCCCATCATTTTATATGTATAGTTGGGATTATGTTTTCCAGCGTGCTTTACTTTGCATTTATCAACATTGAAGTGCATCTTCCAATTTGTTGCCCAGTCACCCAGTTTGTGAGATCCTTTTGTAACTCTTTGGAGTCTGTTTGGGACTTAACTATCTTGAGTAATTTTGTATCATCTGCAAATTTTGCAACCTCACTGTTTACCCCCTTTTCCGGATCATTTATGAATATGTTGAACAGTACTGGTCCCAGTACAGACCCCTGAGGGACACCACTATTTACCTCTCTGCATTCTGAAAACTGACCATTTATTCCTACCCTTTGTTTCCATAAGAGGACTTTTCCCACTGATCCCATGACAACTTACTTTGCTTTAAGAGCCTTTGGTGAGGGACCTTGTCAAAGGCTTTCTGAAAATCTAAATACACTATATCCCCTGGATCCGCCCTTGTCCACATGCTTGTTGACCCCCTCAAAGAATTCTAGTAGATTGGTGAGGCATAATTTCCCTTTACAAAAAACATGTTGACTCTTCACCCCAAGAAATCGTGTTCATCTATGTATCTGATAATTCTGTTCTTTACTATAATTTCAAATAATTTGCCTGGTATTGAAGTTAGGCTTACCAGCCTGTAATTGCTGGGATCATCTCGGGAGCCTTTTTAAAAAATTGGCATCACATTAGCTATCCTCCAGTCAGCTGGTACAGAAGCTGATTTAAATGATTGGTTACGTACCACAATTAGTAGTTCTGCATTTTCACATTTGAGTTCCTTCAGAACTCTTGGGTGAATACCATCTGGTCCTTGTGACTTAAAATATTCTTTTCTTCCTAAATTTTCTGTTTTTAAATTTCATAATTTCTAGGTACATAAATATACTACCGAAGATGCCCTTCTTCCTTAGTGTTTACACACTTCAAATATATATGTGTATAAAGTTGCCATATTTCCCTGTTTTGGTCCCACTTTAGCCAAACTATACATATTTATTTTTAATGTTTCATGCTAAATCTGTCATTCCAGCTCTAAAAGTACACCATCAACTTTAAATGTATTCAGTTTCAAAAAGGGAGTTTTAGGGACTTATGCATACACATGAGTCCCCCTGCCAGTTATTGTGGTTGTACAATCTTTTTTCCTGTTCTCTTCCCTCCCACCCCCAAAAAAGTTTCTTCTCTCTTGCAGTCTGCATAAATGGAAAATAACTATACAGGAGAAATACTGAAATTGACTATACACAAAGTGTATCCAAGGAGCAAAGTGAACAAAGAAGAAAAACATTTTTTCTGTGGTAGTAATCTTAAAGGATTCATGGAACTGTCTCAGAGAAATAAGATTTTAAAAAGCAAACTGAATAAGATTCAGCAGGAGTTGAAACCAGGGCTTTTAGGTCCACAGCAGAGAACTCTACACTTGAGCTAAAGAAGTAGCTGGAAGCAATAGTAAGTTATTTTTTACATGGACTAGCCACCTCAGTGATGGATGTTACAGTACATGTTGCCAGTGATTTATACAACTTTTTGCTTGACAGCAGAAGAAAGTTAAGAATCAGGATTCCTGGGTTTTAATACTGGAAGTCAAGTGTGGTCTCGTGGTTGCAGACAGCACATAGATTTGACACATTCACTCTGAAAGGCAGTTTGGCTGACTAGACGAGATTCGAGTGCACCATGTTAGAAACCTGTGTTCTATCCTTAGCTCACCAAGAAGTGACCTTGTTCAAAGTCTGGAATCACATCTGTAAAATGGTGGTAACGGTGCTTACCTGTCTCTTAAGGTGAGGGAATGAGGCTTTTTTTCAATAATAGTGCACAGAATTAACACCAGTTAGTGAAAGAGCTGAGACTAGAGCTAATGTTCTTTTGATTCTCAACCCAGTGCTCCTTTTACTAGATGAAAGGCTATTCTGCTGCCGCTACGCTTGTTATTGTCCTGAACCATGCCAAAGCTTCATGGGGCTGAGAGCTTCCTTGTTGTAAATGAAATGTTCAGTGATTTTTAGCAGCGACTCTCACAGGCTCTACTGAGGATGTACAGATGGCATTTTTCAGTCTCTTATAGTATGGCCAAATATGGGTGGATTTCCTGCTCCAAAACATTGAGGCATCAAATCCTTTCAAAGAAACATTTTGGGGGTGGGAGGAGAAATAATATTGGTAAAGCTATCTATTCTTCCCTAACCCGGTTCTCAGAAATGCCTGAACCATTTTGGCTGAAACTTTCCAAGAAAATTCAGCATTGTACAGAAAACAAGCATGGAAAATTCAAGTTCAAATGGTTAAAGTTTGGCAAAGTTGTGGCAAATGAAAAGGAACATGACCTGCTGCTTACAAACGGGTGAATTGGTAGGGGAAGTAGAAGTGGGTGGCAGTGTGGGCAGCAGCGACCATGAGATGGTTGAGTTTAGGATCCTCACAAAAGGAAGAAAGGAGAGTAGCAAAATACGGACTCTGGACTTCAGAAAAGCAGACTTTGACTCCTTTAGAAATATAATGGGCAGGATCCCCTGGGAGGCTAATATGAGGGGGAAAGTAGTCCAGGAAAGCTGGCTGTGTTTTAAAGAAGCCTTATTGAGGGCGCAGGAACAAACCATCCCAATGTGCAGAAAGAATAGCAAATATGGCAGGCGACCAGCTTGACTTAACAGTGAAATCTTCGGTGAGCTTAAGCACAAAAAGGAAGCTTACACGAAGTGGAAACTTGAACTGATGGAGGAATATAAAAATACTGCTCGAGCATGCAGGGGTGTAATCGGGAAGGCCAAAACACAACTGGAGTTGCAGCTAGCAAGGGATATGAAGGGTAACAAGGGTTTCTACAGGTATCTTAGCAACAAGAAAAAGGTCAGGGAAAGTGTGGGACCCTTAATGAATGGGGGAGGCAACCTAGTGACAGATAATGTGGAAAAAGCTGAAGTACTCAATGCTTATTTTTGCCTCGGTCTTCACAGGCAAGGTCAGCTCCCACACTGCTGTTCTGGGCAACACAATATGGGAAGGAGGTGAGCAGCCCTCAGTGGTGAAAGAACAGGTTAAGGACTATTTAGAAAAGCTGGACATGCACAAGTCCATGGGTCCAGATCTAATGTATCTGAGGGTGCTGAGGGAATTGGCTGATGTGATTGCAGAGCCATTGGCCATTATCTTTGAAAACTCATGGCGATTGGGGGGAGGTACTGGATGATTGGAAAAAGGCAAATATAGGGCCCATCTTTAAAAAAGGGAAGGAGGAGAACCCGGGGAACTATAGACCGGTCAGCCTCATCTCAGTCCCTGGAAAAATCATGGAGCAGGTCCTCAAGGAATCCGTTTTGAAGCACTTGGAGGAGAGGAAGGTGATCAGGAACAGTTAACATGGATTCACCAAGGGCAAGTCATGCCTGACCAACCTGATTGCCTTCTATGATGAGATAACTGACTCTGTGGATATGGGGAAAGCAGTGGACGTGATATCTCTTGACTTCAGCAAAGCTTTTGATATGGTCTCCCACAGTATTCTTGCCAGCAAGTTAAAAAAGTATGGATTGGATGAATGGACTATAAGGTGGATAGAAAGCTGGCTAGATTGTCGGACTCAACGGGTAGTGATCAACAGCTCAATGTCTAGTTGGCAGACGGTATCAAGCGGAGTGCCCCAGGGGTTGGTCCTGGGGCTGGTTTTGTTCAACATCTTCATTAATGATCTGGATGGTGGGATGGATTGCACCCTCAGCAAGTTCACAGATGACACTAAGCTGGGGGGAGAGGTAGATACACTGGAGGGTAGGAATAGGGTCCACAGCGACCTAGACAATTGGAGGATTGGGCCAAAAGAAATCTGATGTTCAACAAGGACAAGTGCAGAGTCCTGCACTTAGGACGGAAGAATCCCATGCTCCACTACAGGCTGGGGACCGACTGGCTAATCAGCAGTTCTGCAGAAAAGGACCAGGGGATTACAGTGGACAAGAAGATGGATATGAGTCAGCAGTGTGCCCTTGTTGCCAAGAAGGCTAACGGCATATTGGGCTGCATCAGTAGGAGCATTGCCAGCAGATTGAGGCCTCTGTTTGGCACTGGTGAGGCCACACCTGGAGTATTGTGTCCAGTTTTGGGCCCCCCACTACAGAAAGGATGTGGACAAATTGGAGAGAATCCAGTGGAGGGCAACGAAAATGATCAGGGTGCTGGGGCACATGATTTACGACAAGAGCTGAGGGAACTGGGCTTGTTTAGTCTGCAGAAGAGAAGAGTGAGGGGGGATTTAATAACAGCCTTCAACTACCTGAAGGGGGGTTCCAAAGAGGATGTTCTCGGTGGCGGATGACAGAACAAGAAGCAATGGTCTCAAGTTGCAGCGGGGGAGGTCTAGGTTGGATATTAGGAAACCCTATTTCACTAGGAGCGTGGTGAAACACTGGAATGGGTTACCTAGGGAGGTGGTGGAATCTCCATCCTTAGAGGTTTTTAAGGCCCAGCTTGACAAAGCCCTGGCTGGGATGATTTAGTTGGTGTTGGTCCTGCTTTGAGCAGGGCATTGGACTAGCTGACCTCCTGAGGTCTCTTCCAATCCTAATCTTCTATGATTCTTCTATGAATTTATAATGGAAGATGGAAGGCACCCTTAATTGCAAACATTGTTACCAGCTCCACCTATGCTGGACAGACCGCAGTTGTTCCCAAGTCTCTCCCACCCACTGAATGTCTATATTTGGGATTAATCCTCAGATGTTGTTTGTAATTTTCCAGATTGAATCGTCTTTTATTTCATGACTATATTTCCCATGTCACTTTGTATTTCTCTGTCCTCAATGATGTTCTCAGCATCTCCTTCATGTTGTATTTGCATATGATACTGCTGTTTACTTCCTCTTTCAGATCATTAATAGAGATATTACAGAAGACCAGTGCTATCAGTCAGTGTGGCATCCTAATAGATGCATATCTACAATCATTGCTCCATGTGATATATTCATTTACTGTCCCATTCACACAGGCATTAAGTTATATAATTCAGTGGTTCTCAACCAAGGGTCCGGGGCCCCGGGGAGCCGTAGGCAGGTTTCAGGGTGTCTGCCAAGCATGGCCGGCATTAGATTGGCTTTCTGCCCAGGGCCCTAGTGAAAGTCCTGCCGCGCAGGACTACAAGGAATATTGCAGGGCCCCGAGACCTACCACCCGGGGCTGAAGCCTCAGCAACTTAGCTTTGTGGTGCCTCCTGTGGCATGGGGCCCTGGGCAATTTTCCTGCTTGCTATCCCTTAATGCCAGCTGTGGCTTTTATATGCAGAAAACCAGTTGGCCTTAGAGTTTTTATAGCATGTTGGGGTGGGGGTGGGGAGGGGCGTGAGGGCTCAGAAAGAAAAAGGTTGAGAACCCCAGATATAATTCACATTTTGAACTTGCCACACTGAACCAGGAAAATGTAACCTCATTGTTAGACAACTGAACTCTACTTGGGGCTTCCCTTGGAAAGCACCCACCTTCAATTAGTGCAGAATGCAGGGGTTTCTCTCATATAGGTGAGCAGCCATGTGATTGACACCTGTGGTCTGTACTGATTACGTATATGCTTCAGAGAGCAATTCAGGGTGTTGATGAGCCTATAAGGTCGTAATTGGTATGGGACCTAGCTATGTGTGAGATCAGCTGTTGCCCAAATCATCCATTTTGGACATTAAAATTTTAGGTTTTTGTATTGGCACGTAAGAAGGTACTGCTCCAGCAAGCTCAAATGCTGTCTTAACACAACTTTGAGAAGGGCATAACCCCTTAAGGCTGAGTTTTGCATGGATAGTCTCCAGATGAAGCACATGAAGGAAAAGGGCATGTCTGAAGAAAGTGTTGTTAGTTGTTGGGGATTTAAAGCAGAATTATTGGTTCAGTCTAGGAGAAACTCGGGACTGGGAAAGACCTGGAATGAGGTTCTCCACAGAAATTGGCAGAAGGATAGTTGTCTGGGGAGCAGTGTAGCAGCCAAGGATCCAGAGTTGGAGACTGGCAGAGCTCCCTGTGCCTAAGTAGCCTGGAGCATGAGCCCAGAAGCAAGATTAGTGAGAATCTCTGATAAAAGGATGATTATAAATTCCAGGCAAAAGGCCAGAAAAGACCTGGGAAGCCCAGATCCAAGGGTGAAGGGGGAATTGTTTTTGTTTAACCATACCAATAAACTAGACCCCATAAGGAGAGAGACTAGTTGAAACAGTTATGTGGCATCTTATGTGGCACAAACTCAGGCATGTTGGGACATGACAACTGTTATAGGCAACCATCACCATAATATCTGAGTACTTGTTGGGTCACTTACTCTTGTGTTCTTGAATTAGATTTCCAAAGGGATTTTTCAGTATGTGGCTCGAGATCCTGGTGGCGGCGGCTTACCTCAGATGTCCAGATTTACCCATACCTCGACGACTGGCTGATCAAGGGCTGCTCCAGAACACAGGTCCAGCACAGTGTCACCGTGCTACAAGCCACGTGCCATGCTCTGGACCTGTTGATAAATGAACAAAAATCAGTGTTAAACTCTATCCTTTGGACCGGGATTATCGGAGCGGTACTTGACTTTACCCGAACCAGGGGATTTCTGTTGCAGGACAATGTCAGATCTCATTGCCAGCGTCTCCACACACCCACTCACCAAAGCCTAGGTCTGCCTCAGGCTACTGGGTCACATGGCAGTGTGCACTTATGTCGTCCGCCATGCAAGGCTCAGACTGTGGCCCCTTTAACTGTGGCTAGCGACTGTCTATTCCCCGTTCAGGGATCACCTGGACAAGGTCATCACAATCTCGCCGAAAGTGCTTATCTCTCTGCAGTGGTGGACTGACCCAAAGTGGGTGCTGGAAGGAGTACCGTTGGAGAGTCCATGACACACAGTCTCCCTGATATCTGATGCCTCAGACCTCAGTTGGGGAGCACATCTTGGTATGCTGCAGACTCGGGACATGGTCTCCAGAGGAACTTGCACTGCATAAAAACGTCAGAGAGCTCAGGGCCATCCGCCTGGCATGCGGGGTCTTTCTGACACACTTCTCCGGTTGAGTAGTACAGGCGTTGATGGACAATACTGCCTCAATGTTCCATGTCAACAGGCAAGGGGGAGCGCGCTCGTGGCTCACATGTCCTCGGTGGCCTTCCTGACACATGTCCCTATCCAGGGCATCTGCAGGGCCGCGATGTGGTTTTCAGNCGTCGTCCGCCATGCAAGGCTCAGACTGCGGCCCCTTTAACTGTGGCTAGTGACTGTCTATTCCCCGTTCAGGGATCACCTGGACAAGGTCATCACAATCTCGCCGAAAGTGCTTATCTTTCTGCAGTGGTGGACTGACCCAAAGTGGGTGCTGGAAGGAGTACCGTTGGAGAGTCCATGACACACAGTCTCCCTGATATCTGATGCCTCAGACCTCAGTTGGGGAGCACATCTTGGTATGCTGCAGACTCGGGACATGGTCTCCAGAGGAACTTGCACTGCATAAAAACGTCAGAGAGCTCAGGGCCATCCGCCTGGCATGCGGGGTCTTTCTGACACACTTCTCCGGTTGAGTAGTACAGGCGTTGATGGACAATACTGCCTCAATGTTCCATGTCAACAGGCAAGGGGGAGCGCGCTCGTGGCTCACATGTCCTCGGTGGCCTTCCTGACACATGTCCCTATCCAGGGCATCTGCAGGGCCGCGATGTGGTTTTCAGGTTTCAGAGTGGTAGCCGTGTTAGTCTGTATCAGCAAAAACAACGAGGAGTCCTTGTGGCACCTTAGAGACTAACAAATTTATTTGGGCATAAGCTTTCGTGGGCTAGAACCCACTTCATCAGATGTGGTTTTCAATACACACGTTCACGACGCATGACACCATCACCCAGCAAGCCAGAGATGACGCTGGATTTGGCAGAGCTGTGTTGCAGTCAACACGTACATGAACTCCTACCCGCCTCTGATGGCACTGCTTGGGAGTCACCTACAATGGAATGGACATGAGCAAGCACTCAAAGAAGAAAAGACAGCTACCTTTTTCATAACTGGTGTTCTTTGAGATGTGTTGATCATGTCCATTCCATGACTCGCCCTCCTTCCCCACTGTTGGAGTTTCCGGCAAGAAGGAACCTAGGGTGGGGGGCAGCCGGCAGCATCCCTTAGACCGTGGCATATTCATGCCACTGCAGAGGGCGCCAGAGCCAGTCCCCTATGGATACCACTGAGGGAAAAACTTCCGGCACCGGTGCATGTGGCGAGCACACATGCCTACAATGGAATAGACATGAGCACTACATCTCAAAGAATATCGTAATGGGTCTGGTGAAAGTTCTTAATTTAATCTATTGTAGCAGTAGAATAACTGCATCTTTTGTGAAGTAATACTGTAACTGTCAGCATTGTAAATATCTATTGCTTGTCTAAATGGTAGCAAAGTTGCAGGTTTTAATGGGAAGACAGTTTCTTTTTCAGTGTAATCTCTTGCAAGTACAATTTTCAGTCAGTCTTATGGAGCACTTTCATATCTGTAAGTCTTCCTATAATATGAAGATTGTACTTGGGTTTCCAACACACCGAAGTGCATTATTTATACCTTCTTTGTAATTTTCAAAATCCATGGATTTTGTGAAAAGCCTCTCAGAGAAGTTGCATGGTTTTAATAAGCCTCATATATCTTCTACCTCCAATTATAAAAAAGACTGTATGTAATTATAGGTTGGGAAAAAAGTCGTGCTTATGCTGGTAACTAACAGTGAATATTTTAATTGCTTACAACTGTCTTGAGAGTTTCTAATCTTTTATTTAATTAATCTTTAGAATGAAATTCTCCTGTAGGAATTTGCTGTTATGGAGTGCATACATATTGTCCAATGTTAATTTTAGCATTGCTGGCTCTTCTGTCCATCTTTTTTTCTCTCTCTCCCTCCCCCCACGCCCTCTGTGGTAGATAAGTTGCTAAAGTGGAGTCCTGTTCTGAGGATATGTCTACACAGCAAAGAAAAACCTATGACTGACCTGTGGGCCTGTTTCATTGCTGTGTAGGCTTCCTCTGACACCCCGTGAGGTGGGAGCGTTCCAGAGCTTGGGCTCCAGCCTGAGGTTGGAAGTCTACACAGCAATGAAACAGCCCTGCAGTGTCAGCACCACAAGCCCAAGTCGGCTGGCACGGGCCAGTCATGGGTTTTTCGTTGATGTGTAGACATACCCAGAGAGTGTGGCCTTGCACTCCATATGCTTTATGAAAATATGCATATGAGTGTGAATATAATGTAACTAGAATATGCTTTATACAAAAGGTCTCTTGTAAGGTATCATAACAAAGGTTATAACCTACTGAATATATTCCTCCTATTTGTGTGCATGTATCATTCTTGTATCTGAAGCTAGAAATATGAAGTATAACTCTGAGGTCCTATTGTAATTATGCAAAGTGTGGGCCATTAATGGTGGTTTAGAATCTTGATGGCTTCCATTGACTAGGGCAATTGGTTGTAAATGGTTTATTTACCTGCAAGCCTTCCTGTGTATGTGTGGGCCAACCCAGGAAGAATGGAGACTAGGGGTCTTACAGTGACACGTAACCATCTCACCTGATAATGAAATCCATCTTAAATCGGGTACTTTTCCATTTAGAAGGAGGGGTGGGGACCCAGAGAGACAAAAGATTCCTGCCTTGTGCCAAAGCTATAAACATGGGGGAGCAGGACCAAGGGGGCTGCCAGTCATGATAAAACCCCTGCTTACCACCTGAGATGTCTGCTAGAACTAACAAGGACTGTACCATGAAGCCTATCAAAGAAGGGCTTTGCTGATACACACTTCCAAAACCCACTCCCCTCCTCACTTAAGGGCCCCTTGACATCTCACTCCCCCAAACCATCACCCTCCCTAATCTTGTATTGCCCCCTCATGACCTCCAGACTTCAAGAAACAGGAGAGAAGTGTTAGACAAGCAAGACTTGAATAACTTAGTTTCTTTTAAGCAGTACAGCAAACTGGTTCCAGTTCTTCCTTGTTGCCTGGGCTAGGCTTGGAGAGGGTAAACACTTCCTCAGCCCCTCCCCCAGCCTTCCTGTGCTTTCTATCTATATCCCTGCAGTAATGACATTTAACTCAGTGGTCTGATTTGTCTTGTGTACCCCAAGTTTCACCACACTTAAAAACTACTTTATAAAATTGTACATAAGTGTCACAGCACACTAATACTAAAAAATTGCTTACTTTCTCAATTTTTACTATATAATTATAAAATAAATCGATTGGAATATAAACTTACATTTCAGTGTGATACTTCAGCTTGTTTTTAATTTGTGAGTCTTGTCTGAAGCCTGAACCCCAGGTATCGGGGTTGTAGCATGTTGTGACGTTGTGCAGTCTATATGGTTATATCAAAATATGGTAATGAGTGAATATAATGTAACTGGAATATGCTTCATGCAAAAGGCCTCTTGTTAAGGTATCATTACAAAGCTTATAATCTACTGAGTATGATCATCCTATTTGTATAAATGTACCACTCTTGTATCTGGGACTAGAAATATGAAATATAACTCTGAGGGCCTATTGTAATTATGCAAAGTGTGGGCCATTAATGGTGGTTTGGAATCTTAATGGCTCCCATCAACCAGGACAATTGACTGGGGCTCTGTTTGCAAGTAAGCCTTCCTGTGAGTCAGGCTGGGAGGAATGAAGGCTTGGGGTCTTAGAGTGACATGTGATCATGTCACCTGAACTGGAATCCATCTTTAACCTGGTGCTTTTCCAGTGAGGGGGGGTGGAAACCCAGAGAGAGACAAAGGATTCCCGCCTTATATATAAATGGGTGGAACAGAACAAAGAGGAGAGCCATCGGAAGAATCCCTAGCTACCACCTGAGCTGGAACAAGAGCTGTACCAGGGGAAAGAATTGTGCCCAGGCCTGGAAGGTGTCCAGGTTGAGGAAACAACTTACTGAAGCATCTCTGAGGGTGAGATTATCTGTATTCAGTTTGATTAGACATAGATTTGCGCATTTTATTTTATTTTGCTTGTTGACTTGCTTTGTTCTGTCTGTTACTACTTGGAACCACTTAAATTCTACTTTCTGTATTTAATAAAATCACTTTTTACTTATTAATTAACTCAGAGTATGTATTAATACCTGGGGGAGCAAACAACTGTGCATATTTCTGTCTCAGTGTTATAGAGGGCGAACAGTTTGAGTTTACCCTGCATAAGCTTTATACAGGGTAAAGCGGATTTATTTGGGTTTAGACCCCATTGGGAGTTGGGAATCTGAGTGCTGAAGACAAGCACACTTCTGTGAGCTGTTTTCAGGTAAGCCTGCAGCTTTGGGGCAAGTAATTCAGACCCTGGGTCTGTGTTGGAGCAGACGGGCATGTCTGGCTCAGCAAGACAGGGTGCTGGAGTCCTGAGCTGGCAGGGAAAACAGGAGCACAGGTAGTCTTGGCACATTAGCTGGCAGCTCCCAGGGGGTTTCTGTGATCCAACCCGTCACACATGTAATTTAGCTTTGCAGGGCCCCCTGTGGTGTAGGAACCTTGGGCAGTTGCCCTGCTTGCCACCCCCTAATGCTGGCCCTGCACTTTATATCCTCCTAAACCCATGCTGTGACCCTTCTGGGAGCTGCAACCCCCAGGTTGAGTAACACTGATCTAGATGAGTTGAGTACCCCCTGGAACACCTCTTGGGTATACATATCCCTGGTTGAGAACCACTGATGTAGCTAATACCTTTCCTCTCTACCTTAGTATGGAACTTGTATCACAAAGCTTGTGTCTATAATCTTTATAATTTTTCCCACTGTTCACCTCTGTCAAAATATCAAAAGGATCTTCTCAGCAAAGCCAAGAAGTAAATTTGGAGTTTCTAGGCCAAACACTCATCCCCACCCAAAAAAGAAAAAGAAAAAAAGGGCGGGGGGAGGACTTTGGGTACATGTACAAACTACTTGTTCTCCTTTTCTCATTTTTTTTTATCCAAACTTCCCAGGTTTAAAAAAGAAAACCTGGGTTAAAATATAGTACACCTCTACCTTGATATAGCACTGTATACTTCATATACACAAGCTGCTTTCAGATGTACAAAATAAACTTAAAGAACTTTTGTTTTGTTACAGCAATCCTAAGTGTTACTCGGTAATAGTTGAGAAAGGGTTTTTTTGGGTCTCTCTCAGTGTGGAACCCTTGGATCCTTGATCAGACCCAGTTTTGAAGTCTGAATGATTAATTTCTCCCTGTCAATGAGGAGGGGGAGCGAGGCAGCGAGACATAGTGTATAAGTCAGTTGCTAGGGGAGCAGGTGTGGCTAATGGGAGTTTTGGGGACTGTAAATGTGAATCCTATGCTTGCAAGTAAATGGACTTGGTGAGTTGTGTGTTTGGTCAGTCTGTCTGGTTATGTTACTTTGTGGCTGGGATTTTGGATCCCTGAACAGGCTGGGTAACATGTCTGTTTTTTCATGCCTCTGTGAGGAGCATCTGGCTTGAGCCCTTAGATCTTTGTTCAGACCCAGTGTCTGAAGTCTGAGTGATTGATTCCTCCCTGTCAGCAATAGGGTAAAGCTAAGAATCAGGGTTTATTTACTAATCAGTTGCCAAATAAACTTGAGAGCAGGCAAAAAAGTGCAGCCAACAGGGGACTTTGGACAAGAGAGTGTGGTTCCTTTCATTTAGGTATGGCTGTATACCACATAGCAGGTATGGATGGTGAGAAAACAGCTGCTGATACCTGCCTTGGATGTGCTATGTTTTCCTTTCTGCCAAAGGACAGAAGACACTTCTGATGCATGGAACTGTGTGCTGTTTGGAAGCACAAATTTCAACACTGTAACATCCAAGAAAATAAAGACTTCTTGGACAACCAGTTTGTGAAATTATTGCCACAGGTACCACAAAGGGAAGGATTGATGATGAATGAACTGGAGATGATAGAAACCAAAAAAGCAAACTGGCGATTTATGACCAAGAGGGGAGAAAGATCCAGGAGGCATTCAACCTGGCTAAAGGTCTTGAATCATTATACAGTGCTCAGCGAGTCAACTACAGAGGAATCTGTCTCTGGAGAAACAGAACAGAAAGCTGGAGGAGATGTGTCCAGTGGCCATCCTGCCTGTTATGGAACAAGCAGGTACTGAGAGAGAGAGGATGTTCAGCCATCCCAAAGAAGACAAATAGTTGTCACTGGTGACTCCATATTAAGGAAAGGAAACAGAATTCATAAAGGACACAAAGACAACAGGTTAGTGTGCTGCCTCCTGGAGGAAAAATACAAAGTGTGATAGCAAGATTGGGTGAGATGAAATCATCTAGCAAATTTCCACTGGCAATGATACACATTGGAACAAATGGCCTGACGTCACATGCAACTTCACAGACTATAGAAGATATTTAATGGATTTTGGAAGAGAATGGAAGAGGGAAGTCCTAGTCATATTCTCAGAGATCCGTCTGGCCCCATGAATGCCTGAAGTCAAAAGGAAGAAAATACTGGAGGCAAACAGTTGGTTGTGTAACTGGTGTGAAGCTGCAGGTTTTGTTGTTGTGGAACATTGAGCCACATTCCAATGGGAGAGGTTGGCTGTATGAATGGTATGGCTTGCATCTCACAGGTATGTGGCTAATCTTCGTATCCGAAGCCTAGCTGGAGTGGACAGCTAGCAACTCAAAGGAAGAGTTCTAAGAAGGCAAAAGTAGTTCTAACTCAGCATGAACAAATAGAACCAGTGTGACAAAGAATAGATAGTAAAGTTTCTAAACATTATATATTATATATATTTATATATTATATATTAAAATTATATATTAATATTTCCTAACACACATGGTATTGCACCCAACACGAGGTGACTCCATTTTGGACCTAATGATGACTGATAACTATGAATTTAATCACTGGAAGTTTGTGGTTGCTTAGGGACCAGTGATCATGACCTGGTTACATTTAATAGGGGCAGAGAACAGTCCCAACCTGCAATATCTCTCTCTCTCTCTCTCTCTCTCTCTCTGCTTCAAAAGGGCTAATTTTCCAAAGCTGAGGAAAATTATGAGCTAAATTGATTGGGAGGAAAAACTTAAAAATGTGAATGAAAATTGGTAGTTCAAGAATAGTTCGTTAGATGGCCGAAAAGCAATTCAATTCAAGACAGAGAACAGCTTTGGCTAAAAGCCCTTTCTAGTTCAGTGGCAAAGTGAAGGCAGCAATTAGAAATAAAAAAAGCAATATACACCGGACCCCCGCTAGAACGCGGGGTTTTCGATCCATGCGCGGTCCCGCGTTAACACGGGGACCGCGTTATAGTGAGGACTGCGTTACCATGGGTTCCAATGAAGGTAATTAAATTTGGGATCCATGCGCGGTCCCGCGCTATAAACGAATTCATGCTATAAAGACGCGCGTTCTAGCGAGGGTCTGCTGTATAACAAATAGGAAAAGGGGGAAATAAATCATTCCTAATTTATATTGATTGCTATGACCTATAGAAAATTGATAAGAAAAGCTAAAGGCATCAGGGAAAAATCCATGGCTTGCAGGGCTAAGGATGATGAGTTTGAGTATTGGGAACAGAAGAAATTTTAACAATGGTATAGTCCCATACTGATAAAATTGTTAATGGGCATGAAGAAAAAGTAGAAGTATTCAATAAATATTTGTGTTCTGTACTTGGAAAGAAGAAGCAGGATGATTAAATATTTTCCAGTCCATTAGGAGGATGTTAAACAACATCTACTAAGGAGAAACGTTTTTAAATCAGTTGATCCCTGACAACTTGCACCCAGAAGAACGACAAAAATTATTCAAGGGCTGGAGAAAATGCCTTACAGTGAGATACTTAAAGAATTCAATCTCTTTATCAATAAGAAGATTGAGAGGTGACTTGATTACTGTATAGTTACCTTCACAGGGAGAAAATATTAGATACTAAAAGGCTCTTTAATTTACCTGAGAAAGACCTAACAAGAAGCATTGGCTGGCAGCTGAAACCAGACAAATTCAAATGGGAAATAAAGCATGGATTTTTAACAGAGGGAGTGATTAACCGTTGGAACAACCTACCCTGGCAAGAGGTGGATTCCCCATTTCTTGATGTCTTCAAATCAAGACTTGGATGCTTTCCTGGAAGATGTGTTAGCCATACACAGTTATTGGGCTCAGTACAGGGGTAACTAGGTGAAATATAAGGGCCCATGTTACACAGGAGGTCAGACTAGATGATCTAATGGTCTCTTCTAGCCTTAGACTCTATGAATCTATGAAGAAATGTATGGGTATGACAGTACAATAGCCTGTAGCTTGTTAGTTTCTGAGCACTTATTAACCTTGCATATGGTGTTTGATCATTCTTTACAATACCTTTTATTTTAGTTGGTTTTACTTCTAACCCTCATTTTTATTTTTTTATTTTTAATTATAGAATTTAACAACACTGTCATGTTTCTTTCATTCTTCAATGAACACTGAACTTGCTACTGAATGTAACTGAGTCCAGGTGATTAAGGGACACATCCATTTGTGTCTTTCTCTTGCTGAACATCAACACCTGAGGCATTTGCAGAGAGTGTTCTTTCACACTAAAATAAAACTACTAAACAAAACTAAGTTTAAGAAAAAAACAGAACAAGTATGCAAGTTGAATTTTTGCATGTTGCGTCATTTGTGTTCAGCTCTGGATTATTCTTGGTTATCCACGCCTGCTAATGAAAATTCAGAAACTTTAATTTCAAAACCGAAAAATGTGACTCAGATGGTTCCACTCAATACGACAGTTTTAGTAAAGATAAAATCTACCTGATCTTCTTTAAATCCAGTGTACTATTTGTATTAGGACAAGAAAACCTATTCACCTACTACATATTTGGTGATAAGTAGCAGAACAGTGTGAAATGAAGAGCTATGCATAGTATACGAAATGTAGTTTTCTGCATGTTTTGAATTTAGTTCACTTTAGATAGTATGGCATACTATTTTTTTTTATTTTGATGGTAATGTGTGTTTTCCCATTCTTCTAATTTAAGTCACAGATTTTAGTTTTTTTCCCTACGTTTGTATATTAGTGCCCATTACCATTGTGGCCAAGAGACTTTTCTTGATATCTTACATTTTATTTTTAAAGAGAATTTTTCAAACCATTGCCACATCTTCATTTGTGTATTTAGTTGTTTCTGTTGGAGGGTCTATGTTGGCATGTTAAAAAACATTGTGGCTTTTCTCACTATATTAATCATTGCTCATAGTTTCTGCTAATTTAATGTTGCGGAGACTTTTAAAATATTATGAGTGTATTTCAATCTATAAGAAGAAAGCATTTACATTCAGTATTACAGAATAACTCCTGTAGGTTTTAAAAATTAATTTTCTGTGTAAAATCCTGGTAATCAATGTAAGAAAAAAGTTTTTTCTCTCAGTACTTGTTCACAAAATGAATGTCTTTTGTAAATGTCAGTTCAGTGTACAAGAGAACAAATAGATATCAAAAGGAAATAAGTTTAAAATAATCTTGGTATGTGTGAAATGTGTACAGTTAATTATTTTTATTCAGTTCAAATATAAATGTTTGCAGTTTAGCAATTCATAAAATTAGCATACTTCTAAATTTGATGTGTACAAAGCCAGCAATATAAATAGATCTAGTGTAATTTAATAATAAAGAGAATAAACAATGACAGCATGTGTAGCTGTTGAGATCAGCACCCCAGAGCTATTGGAAACACTCCCCCTTTGGCCGCTACCAAAGAACCACACCCTGAGTAATAGTGGTATCTTTCACTGGTTGTTTACCCTATCACCTGTTAGCTCTCCTGGTGGAGATGTCTGGTTTTATTTTTAAAAAGTGGTTTGTTTGTTTTTTTAAATTGGAGTTTTAAAAAAAATAAGTGGTGGGGGGGGGCGATAATTTGTGTTCATTTTAATTTGCTTAAAATGACTTTACCAACATTGGAGGGCTTTATTTCCTTAGGGCTGACCTTTGAGGACTTATTTTACATCTTCAAAGTTGTGCACGAGGATTTAGCCACTTAACTTGCTTGAATTACAGTGACATTTTCATGGGTAAATCCTTGAGTGTATCACTTTGAGAATCTACCCCTTAGTGTCTTTACTGAAACCTTCAACTTCAGCCCTAGAAATGGCATCTGCTCTGTGTAAATCCTTTGAAGTTAATGTGGCTTGGGCTTTAGCTACTCTGAACAGAACACAAACAACCATCCTTCTCTCCCTCCTCCTAATACTTCCATTCTACTACCAGCCAAATTTAAACTTGAACTTGGCTACGAGTATAATAAAAGCTTTTTCTAAATTTTGCCAGTTTCTCTCTCCAATTCAGACTGCTTTCAGTTAGTTGTATTAGCTTCAAAGGCTTCATACCACAGATGCCATGGCTAGGGCTAAAGCTGCCAATTTTGGCAGATACTCCTGGGCTTTAGGATCCTACGGCTTCTAACAGTGTTGATCTGAAGATGCTGATAGTGTTAATATCCAACCCAGGTTAGTTTTCCCCTAGCAACATAGTTTCTAAAATGTTTCCTTTTTTAAATTCCTTTTTAAATTCATCAGAAATGAAGCTTGCATTGCTGTGTGTGGCATAGTATGTTAGATGTAACTCCTTTAAATTCCCCTCAAAACATAACAAATTATAGGTTTTTCTGGTGTAGTAATAAACTAGCTATTTTTTGTCTTGGTCATCTATCTATCTATCTATCTATCTATCTATCTATCTATCTATCTATCTATCTATCTATCTATCTATCTATCTATCTATGTTATTTATTTATTTAAATAAATAGATTTGGAAGAAACTGTTCTTTATACCCCCCCCTCCCCCCCGCCCGCCAGTATCGTACTTTACAACCTCTTCTAGTCAGAAATGGAGAACAAGAGGTCAAATACATATGCTAGCCAGCTTCCTATGCTTTATTAACTTATTCCTCTGTTCCAGCAGGTGCAGTTTGCCTGCTTCTACTCTTGAGTGTAACATTCTTATCATTAGACTTCTGGAAAAATTGTGAGTGAGTGTTACTGTAACCAGTTTCTCATTGTCCTTGAAAGACTATAGTTGTTACCTTGCTTTGTTTTAGGTACTAAACAGTTTCCTGTTTTACCCTAACTAGTTGAAGAACATAATCATTTTCCTTTTGCCTATTGGGGTCTGAGCTCTTGTGACCATGAGGAGGGTTTTTTGTTTGTTTGTTTTGTACTGCAATGCATAAAGAAACCCGTTTTTAGGGATAGGATGGATGAAGGGAGGTTGATGTAGTTATTCCTTGACACAGTGCAAAGGGAGGGCATGGGAAGGAAGTGGTGGTATTAGTTTTTCCTTTGATAAGCAGGATAACTAAAGGATTTCACTTTGGTTTTATTACCTGATACTCTGGCTCATAGACTCCCCAGGCTAGAAGGGACCACCATGATCATCTAGTCCAGGGGTAGGCAACCTATGGCACACGTGCCGAAGGCGGCACGCGAGCTGATTTGCAGTGGCACTCACACTGCTCAGGTCCTGGCCACCGATCCGGGGGGCTCTGCATTTTAATTTAATTTTAAATGAAGCTTCTTAAACATTTTAATAACCTTATTTACTTTACATACAACAATAGTTTAGTTATATATTATAGACTTATAGAAAGAGACCTTCTAAAAACGTTAAAATGTATTACTGGCACGCGAAACCTTAAATTAGAGTGAATAAATGAACACTCGGCATACCACTGCTGAAAGGTTGCCGAACCCTGATCTAGTCTGACCACCTGCACACTGCAAGCCACAGAACCTTGCCCTCCCTCTCTTGTAATAGATGCATAACCTCTGGCTGGGTTACTAAAGTCCTCAAATCATGATTTAAAGACTTCAAGTTACAGAGAATCCACCATTTACTCTAGTTTAAACCGGCAAGGGACCTATGCCCCATGCTGCAGAGGAACCCCCCCCCCCCCCCCCTTCTCTGCCAATCTGATCTGGAGGAAAATTCCTTCCCAACCCCAAATATGGTGGTCAGTTGGACCCTGAGCATTTCGGCAAGACCCCAACAGTGAGATGCCTGGCAAAGAATTGTCTGTAGTAACTCAGAGTCCTCCCCATCGCTGGCCATTGGGCATATTTGCTACTACCAATGGCAGATCGACTACATGCCATTGTAGGCAGTCTCATCATACCATTCCCTCTACTAATTTATCAAGCTCAGTCTTGAAACCAGTTAGTTCTCTCTCCCCCCTCCTCCCTTCGCCCCTTGGAAGCCTGTTTCAGAACTCCATTCCTCTGATGGTTAGAAACCTTTATCTAATTTCAAGCCTAAACTTGGTGAGGGCCAGTTTATATCCATTTATTCTTGTGTCAACATTGGCATTTAACTCAAATAACTCCTGGCCCTTCCTGGTGTTAATCCCTGATGTGTTTATAGAGAGCAATCATATATCTCCTCAGCCTTCATTTGGTTGGTTAGGCTAAACAAGTTAAGCTTGAGCCTCCTCTCATAAGGTAGGTTTTCCATTCCTCTGATCATCCTAGTAGTCCTCCTCTGCACCTGTTCCAGTTTGACTTCATCTTTCTTAACCATGGGAGACCAGAATTACATACAGTATTCCAGATGAGGTCTCACCAGTGCCTTGTATAATGGTTACTTCTGAGGGAATTCTGCACCAAAAAAATTAAAATTCTGTGCACAGTATTTTAAAATTCTGCATATGTCATTTTCAATTATTTTGGTAATTTATTTCAAAATACCTGTTTGCAAGTATGTCTGTAATAATACAGATAAGATTCAGGAAATGTTTTTTGACAAATAGATTCCATACTAGGCCAATTAGCATATCTCTGTGGCTCCACAGAGCAGGTGACAATACTAATATTTCCATGTATGTCAAACACAAGACTTTAAGGCAGTGGTGGGCAACCTGCGGCCTGCGGGCCGCACGTGATCCGTCAGGGTAATCCTCTGGCGGGCCGTGAGACAGTTTGTTTACATTGACTGTCTGCAGACATGGCCACCCGCAGCTCCCAGTGGCCGCAGTTCGCCATTCCCGGTCAATGGGAGCTGCAGGAAGCGACCACCACTTCCCGCAGCTCCCATTGGCTGGGAACAGTGAACCGCGGCCACTGGGAGCTGCGGGTGGCCGTGCCTGCGGACGGGCAATGTAAACAAATTGTCTCGCGGCCCGCAGGTTGCCCACCACTGCTTTAAGGGTATGTCTGCATGGTAAAGAAAAACCTGTGGGTGGCCCGTGCCAGCTGATTCGGGCTCGTTGGGCTCAGGCTGTGGGGCTGTTTCATTGCTGTATAGACTTCTGGGCTCAGACTAGAGCTGGGGCCCTGGGAGCCTTCCACCCAGCAGGGTCCCAGAGCCTGGGTTGCAGCCCCAGTCCAGAAGTCTGCACAGCAATGAAACAGCTCCACAGCCCAAGCCCCGCGAGCTGGAATTGGCTGGCATAGCCAGCCATAAGTTTTTCTTTGCTGTGTAGACCTACCCTAAAGGGCAGCACATATTTTGGTGTGAAGTTAGGCTATGATCTGGCATAGCACTTAAATATGTGCCTAAAGTTTAGCACCTGAGTATCCCCATTGAAACTATTGCTTTGCCAGTTTTGGGCCTTAGTGAGTGCCAAGGCTAAGTAGTACTCAGCACGTGACTGTACAGTTGTTAGACTAGAGTTGAAATTGTTACAGACAATAGATTAGAAGGGCAATTGTGGTGGAGGCTCCAGCATGGCAGTGGGGAGCGCAGGCCCCTAGCTGCACAGAGGTGGGGGATCACCCTGCAGTCTGCCCCTCTCCACTGGGACATAGACTTGGTGGTGAGGCTGCACCTGACCCTGACACAGCGCAAAACAAAATGTTTACATGCATCACCCATTGATACATATGGGAGTATCTAAAGATAGAATTTGGTCCTAGTAATTTACTGAATTTGTAACTGTCTGTAAGCTCGTTTGGATAAAGAGTATCTCTTGCTGTGTTTGTATAGGGCCTATAACAATGTAACCCCAGTCTTAGTTGGTCTTCTAGGCATTACTAGAATACCCACAGTACTGCAGTATTTGGCGAAATAGTAGTGAATGATATTCAGCTGAAGCCAAATAGAGGGTAGAGCAATAAAGGATAATCATTATAGGCAATAAAGGATAATCATTATAGGCAGAGCTGGCAGCAGTTCCTGTAGTTAAGGTTGACATACTTTTCATTGTAAGGTTTTTTTTCTGTTGCTTATAACTTTGCCAAATGTAACTGTTAATGCTAAACTTTCCATGTTGGAAGTCTGCCTCGTGTTGAATTTTTATGGGAAATTTCAGCAAAAATGCCCAGCCATTTCCAAGAACGAGGTTACGGAAAAAGTTGCTTTGCTGATGTTAAGTTCTTACATCTGTTTCATTGAGAAGTTCTAGCATCTCTGTACTTTGACTTGAAATTTGACAGGAGGGGTCACATTTGGGTCAGAGAGATGCCTCATTCTTTCACTGTGAAAAATCTATCCAAATTTGGCAGCGTTCATAAGCTTCTGGAAATTGCTATTTGCACATGCTTGGTAGAGTTAGCTAAATTTTCCTAAAATTCAGAGTACATTGAGTGTGCTCCAGCCCAGGACTGCCGGTACTGAGCAGGACTCTTCCTGCAATTGCTTCTACTGAGAGCAGGACACTCTCAGTGCTCCCCCAGTTGATGCCCAGGCTGTGTTGAGAAAAAAAGGAAGATATGGAAAGAGGGCCAGGTGGGGTGGAACAGGAGCTGACTGTGTGATAAGAATAAAGGGAGACCGGTGTGAATGAGAGTCACAGAAGAGGGAAATGTGTGCAGGTTACTCCAGAGGAGTTACACTTTGCAGGTATGCCTCCAGACACCATGTGGGGCAGCCATCTTCAGTGGGGTCAGCCTTCCTGTGGTCCCATTGGTAAGAATGGGAGGCAGCAATCAATTGTACTAAGGTCAACATTACAGCTGTCAGTAATGCTGCCATTTCTCTGGAACTACCAGCCTGTGGCTTTAGTCCAATTGAAAGTAATTGGAGATGTCAGCCTTCTTGAAAAAGGGCAAAATTTGGAGTTTGCTTCTAATAATCTCTAGATAATGAGAAATTTAAAAAAATCTCCAAATATCACAAGTTGGCAACTCTGTCTAGTGAACAACATGGGTTATGCTCTATATCTCAAGTTTACAAGATAATATTCAATTTGCTTTATTTAAGAAAAGTTCTTATGTAGTGACAAAATACTTTAAAAATAGTAATGAATGTAATAAGGCCTCCCTTCCTTTCCCTCACATATCCCTTTTTTGACATTTTGATAGTACTGCTGTATTTGGTCATCTAGACCTGAAACTTGGGGTGTTATCTTTGACTTTCTTGCACCATGTTTACATTTATTTCAAGATGGAAAGTGCTATAGAAGTGCAAGGTATTTATAAGGTTTCCAGTTGTGGTATGACATGCACAGTCTTTCACTAAGAACGAAATTGAAACAGTGTGTTTAAAATGAATCTGATCCAAATATTTGGAGTCATTTCAGATAGCTGGATACATTTATTTTTGTGAGAGGTGAAACTTTTTCACAGTGTACTAAGGATGTTCACTTTAGTGTCCTGGATGTGGGAGGGTTGAACAGATACATCCTGTAAGTGAATAATTATAAAACACAGAATGGGAAATATGTTTAAAATTGGTGGCAAAGAGGTGATGTTAATAAAGTGGCTCCTCAGCTACTTTTTGTATTACCTGTAAACTGCACCAGCAAGGAAAAATTACCACATAAACTATTCTATCTTCAGTTTAGTAATCTTTGCCCCAGCTGTCTTTGTGATTACTCAGATGTTGTGATCTGGGTGGGGGGGAAATCAGCTTCTGGCATTTTAAAACTGCTACATTGCAGAGCTGTGTAGGGAAAATATTACTGTTGAATTTCTATCAGGCTTTTTTCTGAGTTTGTGTTTTCCTGTCATCATGCATCAGTTCAAGTTGCTAAGTATTGACATGTAATTAGAAAGAAATGTTCCTGATGCAGCTAGGGTTTCCTCTCAGTACTGCATGCTAATTCTGCATGTGGAAAAAAGACAGCGATGAAGTTGCTTTATAACTGCTTAGCCAAAAATTGAAGATAGAGACGGGTTAAGTTGGAACTATAAAGTAAATATTACAGTAGTACTATATATGTTCTGATATACACTCTCTAGCTTTTATCTTCTGAGGTTCTGTTTTGTACTACAGCGTTTGAGAACTAACACCCATTACTAAATTTTTTAACAATAAATATTAACACGTCACAAGTAATCACGTTTTTGAAAAATGTAGATGTTTTCAGAAATAAAATCAATCCAGTGGATTTTGTTAGCTTTTTTTCATTTTTTTGAATGGTTGGTACTCTGGAGCATTTATATGAATATAGCATATTTGAAAGTTCCAACATGGTGCTATTAATTCTATATATGAAAATAAAATTGCACAATATTGTGTTTAAGTTCCTGAAAATGCCATCCAAGAAAAGAGAAAAAAGCATGACCAGGGAGATTTTTTTCAGATAATGAAAGTAAAATGGAAAAATGAAAACTTATGTAGGAACTGAGACAGAGTGGGGCTATGTCTGTGTCAAATTGTGAATTCCCATTTTGTTTATTGTAACATCATTTTTTCTTTTTGAGGGACTCCGCTTCATTGTGGATTAGTCATTTTCTAGTACGGGCTTGACACCTATCTGAATGACTGTCTGAGAAGCTGGCACAGAGCAATCTAGAGTTCGCAACTCTGATTGTGTCTGTACTACAGGTCCATCCATAAGAACAATGAACTCAACTCAGAAGTGCAGATGGTATGGTGGGTAGGGGGGAGAGTTGAGTGTAGAATTTCCCCAGCTCAGCACAGAACCCAAAGAGGTCAGAGACTATAAGGGGGAATGCTCTCTGCAAAGCAGGGGGCTGACCACTGCCACATGTCAGAAGACTCAGGCTGGAGAGGAAGAGAAGGGAGGAAAGGGTCTGCTGTGCTTGAATGCAAACCTGACCTCAGATTCACAAGAGGGGTGAGATCACATTGTGACATTCTCCAGGGTACAACCTGGACTGTTGAACTAACTCTCTAGCATGGGATGCCTTTTACACTGCTTTACTGTCAGAACAGCCACTCCTGGCCGGCTCATGCGCAGCCACTAGCGTATAAAATCACTCCCAGATGTTTACATGAATGCTTTCCCAGCCATTCATGAATAGATACAGGGCGACACTCGCATATCCCCAGCCTGAACTCCAGAAATGTGTATCTTGCACTGTCCAGGGCTCTTCTAAACAGTGAAAGCTCGCAAATAGTCTGTCATTCCAACAATCAGTAATGAATATGCACCAGCCCTGTTGACTTGAATAGAGATGTCCCAAACACTTCAATCAAACACACTGGTTTAGATAAAACAACAAAACAAGTTTATTAACTAGAGAAAGTTAGATTTTAAGCGATTTACAAATGTTAAGGCATAAAAGTCAGACTTGGTTACAAAAGAAATTAAAAGAAAAACATGCAAGCAAATTCCTAAACTTTACTAAGGCTAATAAACTTAAAAGCAAAAAGGTTTTTCTCACCCAAAAGCTTCAGCAGACTGTACTGGCTGGAAAAACCTCCAGACTAGGACCACTCTCCCCCAGTTCAATGATGCTTCCTTTTGTCTTTCAAGTGTTCTTGCTACCATAAGTAAAGATGGGAGGAGAGGGGTCTAGAGGCATTTCCCCCCCCCTTCTTATACTCCTACCCTTTGTACTGGAAAAGTCTTTGTTGGGTCATCGGATCAGCAGTTCCATAGCATAGGTGAGCTGCCAACTGTCCTTCAGGTGAATTGTAAATTTCTGGTTTACAACTCCTCTGCTGGTGAATCTTCAATGCCAGGTAATGGCCTTTTAGCACTTAGCTGGCGTGACAGTGTGCCTTTGTCTTTGAGACAATGGTCTGAGGACATTACCCAGAACTACAGCATATTTCAGTAACAAGCATATAGTAAAATCTCATAGCTCCATATTTTGATATGCACATTTTAACAGGACAGTGATGTTGAGTAGATTGAGTTTTCAAATGATACCTCACAAGGCATACTTTGTACAAAATATATCATAACCATATAAAAGTGGTGTACGTGGGGTACAGGTTGTCTCACACACCCACGAGGTTGTTTAGGACTTCTGTAGTCTTCCAAAGATCTGTAACTTTCTAGGGCTGTTTAGTAAAGTTCTCATGGCTAAGAAATTCCTTGTATTCTTTGTTTGCCTGTCACATTGTTCCTGACTTGGTTAATTAAGAAGCTCAGAGCACCCAGTGGGAAACACTGAGGGATTGTTTATAAACAACTGGGGACTCAGGAGGGCTCAGTTGCTGGTTCCAGGGTATAAGAGGTCTGGAATGAAGAGCCCCATGTTCCAAGGAAGGGTTGCAGGAATGACATCTGCATCCAGGAGTGTACCTCAAAGACCCTGAGCTAGCAACAGTGATCTAGCTCTGCCCAGTCCCAGTTGGTTCAGGAGCACATAGGATCCAGCAGTTGGGTCCACTTACAGCAGACCGCTGTCCATCCTGAGGTGGGGAATGGCCCAAGTTGTGCCAATATTATCCTAAATTTCTGACATGTTGGTGTTCAGCAAATGGTTTAAACCTCCTTGAGAAATTAATAACCCCTAACATAGTCCTAAACCTAAAGCATATTGTGGAAGTTTAGTTCTTCTGTAACCACCATCAACCTCACAGTTGGTTATCTGAAAGATTTGGTATTGCAGTTTTCCAATGACACTTGGTGTAACTCTTAAAAAGTCTGACTTCAGTGGGGCTTTGGATCTGGCCCTATATTTATTTCATCTACCCTTTTGGTAAGCATATTATTTGCATTAAATATAAGGAGAACTTTGATCAAAATATACATACATGTTAAATAAAGGAGAGATTACAGAGTGAGTTTTGAATTACAGTTTTGAATACGGATCCTACATTTCTTCAAGTGCTTAACCATATATTTATTCCACTGTAGGTGTGCATGTGCTAGAGATTGCAGATATTTTGCTAGCAGTGTCCATCTGGGCCATGCATTCACACTGACTGCTTACAGTGTAGAGGGTGGTGCTGGACTAAATGCCACTCCAGTTCCTTGGCCTGAGATGGAGCACTTCTGAGCCTCACTTGTTTAGCTTACCTTATAGCGTTTTGTAGAACATTCTGTAGATACTTTTTTTAGTCAATTGTTCTTATGTAGCATAGGGTAGTGTAAAATTGCCTTTTGGCATTTAAATTATAGTTCTATTACATAGTTTGAGGGAGTTATAACTCTCTTCTCCCCTTAGTTTTCTAGTAAAGGTGGTTTTTTGTAATGTCCCAAATCCCCTGGATTTATATTTTGAGAGTCTTTGTGAAGGAGCCTTTCCCTTCAAAAGTAATCACACTCATACCCTTTTTTGTTTAGGGGAGCCATACGCCCCTGCTAAATGCAGTGTGTGCAAGTTGCATACGTCCCTGCTAAATGCAGTGTGTGCAAGTTGTTCTGTGGAAGAACAAAAATAATCCAGGGAAGCAAGGCTACAGGTGTATTTGTTAGTCTGCTCCATCTGGACACCCCTCACCCCCCTGTACAACAGACTGCAGGATCGAACAGTGCTCTGTCCATTAGTTCCAGGGACTGTTCCTCGAAGGAGACCTGTAGGAAGTCTCAGTGAGAGTTACAAGAAGGTAGTGAGAAACACTTCTCCAAAGAGATGAGGAGCGCACATCCCCATGAAATCTTTGGGGAAGATGGGAGGGGGAAGAGGTCAAAATCTCCTCTTTGCTTCTAGAGAGATCCTGTGGCCCAGTATGGATACTACTGTGGCTTTGAAGGATCATGGTACCAAATTTTCAGAACGGCTCTATGCCTGCTCCAAATGCTGAGTCCCTTGGTATGCAGGCCTCTTCAGTACCAGTGAAGTCGGCCCCAGCTGCTTTTACTTCATTGGCACCAAGTAAACATTTGGCACCTGCTAAACCATTGGTTCTGGGGTAGCATTTGGAACTAAGCAGACTGCATTAGCACCGGTACTGGTTAGCAATATGGTACTGAAGGACCTGCAGGTCTCTAATGAACCTGAGTCCCCTTTATTGTCAGGAATTATACATTTGTGTATGAAGGTACTGTGCCCAATAAGCATATTTGGGCACATTACCTTCATACATCGTCACACTGAGAGACTGACTCAGGCAACAGTTCACCCAGCCTCAGGATCCTCCAGTGCAAACTCATCAAATTTCTTCAGAGGAGGAAGAACATCCCACAGAGGAGGACATGCAGGCACCACTAGTCATCTCCTTTTCTCTTCAGCATCATCATGCCCCACTGACTATAGGAGCTTTCAGGACCTCATGAAAAGGGTAGCTGATGCACTCTAAATTCCTCTGGAGGAAATTCAGACGGCTCCTCACAAACTTTTAGTCATTTTACATGAGACTCTGTCAGGGTGAGTTGTTCTGCCCATTAACGAGGTCCTTTCGAGCCTGTGAAAACAGTCTGGCAGACTCCAGCTTCCATTGACCCAAATTCTAAGACAAAAGACAGGGAATATTATGTGCCATCCAAATGGATATAATATCTATACTCCTAGCTGGGGCTTGGCTCTGTTGTGGAGGTGGCTGCAAATGAATGAACTAAGCATTCCAGCGTGGTCCCATGAGAAAGGGAAGTGAAACATTTAGACGTTCTGTCTGAAAAAATTATTCTTTTTCAAGCCAGCAGTTTAAAATAACCAGTGTTCTTAATGCCAGCATCTGTAGTGATGCATCATTGTGGCTTCAATTGCTTGGAATCCCAAGAGAGGTCCAAGCCACAGTGGAGGTTCTTCCATTTGAAGGACCAAATCATTTCAGTTGGAAGACTAATCTCAAGGATTCCATGCAGCTCTTTTGTCCCTCGGCACATGGTCCTGCAACGAAGAGGAAACAGTATAAACCTGAGCCTTTCCCTAGACAAAAGACAATGCCACCTGGTTTCTACTGTTAGAGGCCTGCTGAACCCCCCAGGAAGCAGCCAAGGCTTCAGAAGAGGTGGTCTACTGCTCCTGCTTTTTCGTCACAGCCAGCCACAACTAGTAAACATTCCTTTTGAGATGCTGGTCGAGAGCTGCAAACCAACCTTTCTTCTGGATTGGTCTTCTCCTTCTTCTTCCTTGCCATTTGGAAACCACCTTGTCCTATTTCAGGGGTCATGGAACAACATAATGGACAAATGGGTCTTAGAGTTCGTAACATCTGACTATGCAGTTCAGTTCCATACTACACCTGTTTCCTCCTCCTCCCCCCCCCCCCACCGTTCAGGGACCCCTCTTATGAGAGACTTCTCATCTCTTAAGTAATAAAGAGGTGCTTCCACCTTAAAGAGGGAAAAGTTTCTATTCCAGGTATTTCCTGTCACCCAGGAGGAAGAGGGAGATTGGTTGTGACAGCTCTTATAGAGGCCCAATTTGAACCCTGGGCTTCATGTTCTTTCTTTCACTTGTCTATCAAAACCGCCCTTCTTCATTGTGACCACATCAGATGGAAGGGTGGGAGAGAAAAGAGATCTCATTGCGAACTGTCCCTTACACAGTCTTCTACATCGACAAGGTATCCCTCAGACTTCACCCAAAGTTTATACCTAAGGTTGGTCTGAGTTTCATTTGCATCGGTATTCATTTGTCAATATTTTTTCCTAAACCATATTCTAATCATGATGAAGCTAGATTACATACCCTGGATATTCAAAGGGTCCTTGCCTTTTATCTTCAGAGACTGAAGCTCTTTTGGTCTTCTCCGAGGCTCTTCATTTCCTTCCTCATTTCGAAGATGAGGAGTACTCCTATTTCCACCCAAAGGTTATCAAAGTGGGTGTTGGGATACATTAAGCCATGTTATGGTTGACAAAGGTAGTTTCACCAGCTAATAGGGTTAATTCAACCAGGACCTGGGTGATCTTGGTAGTTTCCCTCAGGAATGTCCGCATTAGTGATTCTGTAAAGCTGCCACATGGGGTTCCATAATACCTTCTCCAGACATTTAGTTGGTAGCAACTTCTGCAGCCGATGCCTCTTTTGGTAGGGCAGTCTTTCAGTCTGTGGTAGATATTTAGATCACTGCTTGGAAGTCACCTAGAGTGGAATACACTTATGGACAAATACTTGAAGAAGAAAGAAGGGAAGGTTACTTAGCTGTAGAGCAGAGGTCCCCAAACTGTGGGGTGCGCCCCCCTAGGGGGGCACAGAGGAAAGGGAGCACCACCCAGCCCTGCCCCCAGCCGTGGTCCTGGTGCATGGTCCCGACTCCCAGCCCCGCGCCTGACCCCGTCCCCAGCCTCGGTGCAGCTCCGCACTTGGCCGTGGGCCCAGCTGTGGCTCCGCTCTCAGCCCTTGGCCGTGGTTCTTATCCTGGCCCGAGGACGAGGTTGGGGACTGGAGTGGACCTGCATCTGGCCACAGGCCCCTAGCCTCAGCCCCTCGTTGCGGCTCCGGCCCCAGACCCATGCCCAGGTGAGGCCCCAGCCTTGGCCCCCTCATGCCTGCCCGCATCTCCTCCTTCCCCCTCCCGGAGTTGCGGCCCCGCTCCTGGTCCTGGCTCTAGTGGGGGAAGCAGGGGGGCGCAACCCTCAAAAGTTTGGGGACAACTGCTGTAAAGTAACTGGAGTTCTTTGAGATGTCATTCAAATGTGTATTCCATTTGCCCCCTTTCCCCTTGCCCCCTTTCCCCTCTGCTTCAGAGTCCCTCTATAATATTATGGAAACCATGATAGAGAAGGAACTGGAGTGGTGATTGTTCCTGCTTCGCTCTTTATACCTTCGATAACAGGCACAAGGGTGATCATGTATAGACCAGATAGACAATGTGAGCAAAAAATCAGTAATCTCTGGCACGTGGGGCACATTTGCACCTAGACTGGAATACTCATATGGACAAAACATCTCAAAGAACTCCAATTAACTTCCATTTCAGATTTGAAAAAAGACTGCAGCAATATTATATTTCATTATTAGATACCAGGGTTTTATTACTAATTTTCATTTTATAAAGAAATAGGAAATGTGTTTGATAAGTCTCTTTTTCAACAGAATGGCTTCTTTATGAAATTAGCTTTCTTCTAAGTCATGCTCTTTTGCTTTCTTAAAGTTATATCAGTTATAGGATTTCTTCTTTCATTTTTGTTTTTTCTAAAGACCTTGTGTGGATAGTAATGACCGCACGTTTCCGATTGCCTGCTGGCAGAACCTACAATGTACGAGCATCTGAGCTGGCACGAGACAGACAACATACAGAGGTGGTCTGCAATATTCTTCTCCTGGATAACACTGTACAAGCGTTCAGAGTTCATGTAAGTACAGTTATATGTATTATTTAATTTAGTAACAGTTTCACTGTGTACCTGCTTTAATTTGTATATACCAAGTACTTGCTTTTATTCACTGAACTGTGTCATAAGTTTGACCTCCAAACAAGACATGAAAAGTGTTAAATAAAAATAAATTTAAAAAAAAACCTTAATAAAGCTAGATACTATATTTGAACAAACATGATTGCACATGTGTATAATTAGCCATCTTGTGTACCTCATCAGTTTGGGATCCTCTATAAATACAGTACAAACACTTGTGTTTGAGAATTGAGTGTTAGGAGCATAATCTTCTGCTATCTGATCCAGTTTCTCTTTAGGGCCCCTATACTGCGTGTTGAAGCCAGTGGTAGTTTTGACATTGAGTTGAATGGAAGCAAGAACAGGCTCTAATTGTTTGTATTTTAAACATGTGTATCATTTGTAATGCGATCTACTCTCTTGACAATATTTAATATGTTTAGATAAGTTAATGTAATCGTATTTACTATTGAATTTATAGATTTTTCTGATCATCACCATATCTCTTTCTCCTCTGCTTTTCTCAGATTATATTCTGTTTAGTTCCTAAGTGGCCCCCTCAAGGATTGAACTCACAACCCTGGGTTTAGCAGGCCAATGCTCAAACCACTGAGCTATCCCTCCCCCCTAAATGCCATCTTCTGTTTAATATACAATGTTCAGTCCACAAAAAGGGATGTATTACAGAAGTAAATACAATAATATGAATAATCAAGGACAAGGCTTTTATTATGATAGCATTCAGGATCCCCAGTCAAGGATTAGGCCCCATTCTTCTGCACTGATAATAGTAAAGAAGACTGTTCCTCCCCAGAGCGCTCACAGTTTACATATCAAACAGGATACAAGTGGATGAAACAAATAAACAATGGGGGAGTTGAGAGTATCAGTGGAGTAACCAACAATAAAAGGAACAGAATTTACCAGGAAGGCAGAAGTTAAAATCATCATTTAACCACAATTATTGCTTAAAAGTACTTTATGCTTCTATAGTGCCTTTCAGCTGACACCTCAGAGCACTCTATAATAAAAACAAATAGACAAATTCATACTGGAAATGAGGTGTAAATTTTTAACAGTGAGAGAAATTAACCATTGGAAAAATTTACCAAGGCTCATGGTGGATTCTCCATCACTGACTATTTTTAAATCAAAATTGGATATTTTTTCTAAAAGATATGCTGTTTTATTTATTTTGGGGAAGTTCTATGGCCTATGTTATACAGGAGGTCAGACTAGATGATAACAAAGGGCCCTTCTGGCCTTGGAATCAATTTGTGAAAAACTTTGTGAGATGATTGTATACTCATTGTAGAGACGGAGGTTAAAGTTATTTAGGGACCCATGGTATGTCAGTAGTTGAGCAAGGAGGCTTTTAAACTAATTTAGTTCATATGTTAGTGCACTTTAAGTGCTGCTGTTGCTCAGTATAATGGTAATCCATTTGTCAGCAGAGTCAGTGCAGAAGGAAGGCATGAGTTGTAGAAAGGGAAAATCAGGAACAAATTTGCAAGGGGAGAAGGAGGGAGAGAGGCAAAGAAATGTGTGAGGAATGGCAAGTGAAACGTTGAGTTTACGGTACAGTTAGAGCATCAATTAGGGGAGAACAATAGATTTGATCATTCTTACCAAGTTCTTCGGGACAAGATTGTATTATATCTCTTGCATTTGTTGTATAGCACCCAGAACATCAAGGCCCCAGTCCTGATGGTGTCATGTGTGCGGTTTTGAAATGAGAATATTAAATAACCCGTCCAATGGGTACACCTCTGCCCAGGAAGCAGTAGTAGTCAGAACTATTGAGTATTTGGATGTCATTCCACATACATATTTTTTTAAATAGGTGTATGTATTTACACATGTATGTGGGCTTATACACACACACAAAAGTTGCACAGTGTAACTGAATGCGTGATTTTATTTTAACTTATCTAGTTAAACTGGTACAAAAGGCTGTGTGGACACTTCAGTTTATCTTAAATCAGTTAAGAATCTGTGTAAATTAAACCAATGTAAGCCACCCTTGTGCCAAAATAAGTGTCTACATCAGTTGCACCTGTTTACATTGATTTAAATCATTTTTAAACCAAACTGGTTCAACTTTCTCGTTCACTCAAGTCCCTGTATATGTTAGGTTTAGCAGTTTTAGGCTTAAAGAAAAGCAAGCTCAGCCTTCAAAGAGAAGAAGGGAATGTGTTTTCCCCTTGACCAGGGAAAGATGCCCTCACTCTACCTCTCCAGTATCTTTCAGACGGGGAACACTTCTACTTAAGAGCCTGATCTCACTATGGCATGGGTAAAAAGCGAGATATGTACAAAGGGGACATTTAACCCCTGGATGAAGGCAAAATTAAGGAGGAGGAGATAATCCAGAGCATGGATGTTTGTAATTTTCAAAAAAACTGACAGAATTACTAGAGTATTTCTTTTTAGTGAGAATATCTATGGGAGGCATGCCAATACAATTCAGAAATCTGTGCAAAGCTATTAAGTCATCATATTGTATTCAGAGTTGACATTCATTTCACTTGCACATATCTTTAAACATCCTGTTCACAGGACTTCTCTATAAAGACAATGTTAACTCCACCCCAATATGTAGCTTATTTCGTGACTTTTCTGAGAAACCTAGTTATGGCAAAATATACAACTGTTTAAAGAGGCACCTGGCTTGATTTCAGTATTTGTTCTTTAAGATGATCTTTTAGACTTTACCATTTGAAACCTCCAACTTACACTACTTTCAATAACCCTCCACTGTATTAACATACATTTGTTTTTGGTAGTCCATCACTGATGATGATGCCAATATTGTCGCAGTTCTCATCTATGGCTACGCATATGACTCCGAAGTCTGAACAGAGTCGGCCACACTGAGGGCATGAAAAGTCTGTATTTATGATATTTGATGATGCAGTTCTGTGGCACCTTTCACGTGCAGCCTGGAGATGAATTTGTTGATCCTGCTCAAACCTGTTACATGCTGATCTTGTCAGAGACCACCAGTGAGTCCTATTCTGAGCCATTTGCTCAAGTTCTTTGGGATTGATGCCAGCCCACTGGAGACTGCTCTTCAGGTTACCTTTGAAGCGCTTATATGGATGACCCTTCTTTCTTTTCCCCTGTCTCAGTTCTCCATAGAAGATCTGTTTTGGAAGATTGTGGTCTTCCATTCTGATGACATGTCTGGACCACCTAAGTTATGCTCTCAGTAACATTTCCTCAATACTGGTTGCGTTTGCTCTTTCAAGGACCTAATATTGGTCACTTTGTCCTGCTAGCGAATGCTCATTATTGAGCGGAGGGAGCGCATGTGAAATTGCTCAAGCTATTTAATGTGAAGTCTATAAAGAGTCCACATCTCAGATCCATACAGGAGAGATGTTAGAACCACTGCACTATAGATCTTCAATTTGGTGGCGAGACAAATTTGTTGGTTTTGTTCAGAGTCGGCCAAGGGCCTGGCTGGCTTTACTAATTCTGGAGGAAATTTCCTTATCAAGGGAACAGTCACTTGAGATGGTACTGCCCAAATACTTGAACTGATCCACATTTTTCAGCTGTCTTGGATGAAGATGGCTGGCACTGGGGCATTGGAATGAGGTCCTAGTTGGAACAAGACCTCTGTCTTCCCGAGACTGATGCTTCAGAAAATGTATCAATGATGACTTGAAGGTCGTCATATGTATGAGCCATCAAGGCGCAGTCATCTGCAAAAAGTTCCTCGACGAGAAGTCTCTCCAGCGTCTTGGTCTTAGCATTGAGTCTTTGAAGATCAAAGAGGGAACCTTTGAGTCAGTAGCGAATGCAAGTCCATTGTGGCATGGCTGAGGATACAGGCAAAGAACAAGTTGAACAGCACTGGAGCAAGTATGCAGCTTTGCTTCACTCCATTTGAGATTTCAAACACGTCAGAAAAGTCACCACTGGCGAGCACTTGCACTGTCATGTGATCATGGAACGGATGGATGATTTGTATAAACCTTCTAGGACAGCCCAGTTTATGCAGAATAGGCCATTAGACCCTCTCTGTTGACCATATCTAGAGCTTTGGTCAAATCGATGAAAACTGGATACAGGTCCATGTTCTGCTCCAAACATTTTTCCTGGACCTGCCTTATGACAAAGATCATGTCCATAGTACTACGACCTGGTCTGAAACACACTGCACTTCTGGCAGATTCTCCTCAGATATGTTTTCAATGAGTTTGTTCAATAGAATGTGAGCTAGTATTTTCCCTGCTGTACCGAGGAGAACAATGCCTCTGTAGTTTCCACAGTCAGCTTTGCTGCCTTTGTTTTTGAACAGTGATACAATAATAGCATCTTTGAAGTCTTGTGGCATTTCTTCTTCCACCCAAATGCTACTCAAGATGTCGCAAAACACCTTGATGGCCTTGGGGGTGGCTACTTTATACAGTTCTGCTGGAATACCATCCTTTCTGGACGCTTTGCCAGAGTTCAGTTGTTTGATGACTTTCATAACTTCCTCAACTGATGGAGGGAGGTCGAGATCCTCTTTGATCAGGTTTTTGGGTAAATGATCAAGGACATGCCGTTCAACTGTGGATGGTCTATTGAGTAGACTATTGAAGTGTTCAGCCCATCTCCGTACGATTCCCTCATTGTTTTTGATGAGGATTGTGCCATCTGCCGATTTGAAGGGGGCGGTGCCAGATTTAGATGGTCCGTAGACTGCTTTGAGAGAGTCAAAGAACATCTTTGCATTGTTTGTATCTGCATAATGCTGAACTTCTGCAGCTTTCCTCTCACACCACTCATCCTGCATTCTCCTGAGTTCAGACTGGGCTTTGCTCTGTAAGTACTTAAACTTATCTTTCTTTGAGATGGAAGTGAGATCATTCTGCCAGTCAACAAATGCTTTCTGCTTGTCACTTAGGAGTTTGCAAATGTCCTCGTTGTTCTCATTGAATCAATCCTGATGTACCCTTTTCTTTGGCCCCAGCACTGATTTAGCTGTGTCAATAATCACACTTGAACTGTTTGCATTTTTCTGTTGGGTTGCCAGTGATTGGCAGGCATGAAAAAAGCTTGTCATCAAGTGACTGCTGAAACCGCACCGGATAGGTGGTATGCTTGAGCTTTGCTATGTTGAAGGCTATTCTGTTAAGTTTGGGGCACTTGCGCTGCGAAGGGACTATATGCAGGTTCAGCCCTGCTCTTACCAATCTGTGGTCTGTCCAGCATTCTGCACCATTCATGGCTTTGGAAATTCTGACATCGCGGATGTCTCGTTGGCGGGTGATAACATAGTCCATCAGGGCCATTGTTTGGACCGTGGGTGCATCCATGTTGTTTTATATTTATCATTTTGCCTAAAGATGGTGTTAGTAATGAGTAGACTATGTTCTGCATATTTACCCAAGAGGAGCAGTCTGTTGCTGTTCATCTTTCCTATTTCGTGTCGTCCTATCACATCTCTCCAGGCACTGCTGTCTCTACCAACTCTAGCATTAAAGTCTCCCAGCAGGATGAACTTGTCATATGCAGGGGTTGATCTGATCTTGGAGTCCGGGTCAGAGTAGCACTGCTTCTTGCTTGCTTTTGTGGTGGTCAGTGTAGGTGCATAGGCACTGATGATAGACATGCCGTAAAGGATTCAGGGGAAATCGAAGTTTCATGAGCCGTTCATTCAGGCCAACAGGGAGGTCAGCGAGTTGTTTCAGGAGAAATGTTCTTATTGCAAATCCAACTCCATGGATCCTGTCTTCACCCTCTGCTTTTCCTTTTCAAAAGAGTGTAATCACCTCCTATCTCACTGGAACCTTCTCCAGCCAGTCTAATCTCACTCAGTGCTGCAATATCAATATCGTAGTGGGCAAGTTCTCTGGAAACAAGAGCTGTTCTTCTCACAGGCCTTTGTGCATCGCCTCCATCAATAAGGGTGCAGACATTCCATGCTGCTGGATGATTTAGTTGGTGTTGGTCCTGCTTTGAGCAGGGGTTTGGTTTAGATGACCTCCTGAGGTCTCTTCCAACCCTAATATTCTATGATTCTATGCTCCTACAATGATTTTTTCTTCTTTGTTTTTCGTCTGCTGTATGATGATCTTCCAGTCGTGGTAGTGTGGCCAGATGTTATGGGCCAGGCAATGTTTAGGGCACCTTTTCTAGCCCCTTTCCTTAAAAGGGGTGAGTGCTACCCTTAAAAGGGCTGCTCAGTCGCCTAGGCTGCTGCCGAACTTCTCCGCTGCCCCAACGGCCACTAGTCCCAAGGCCGCCCTACGTACGGGGTTGTGGTTACAACTGACTTTCTTTGACCCATGAAATTCTGTTGAGCTTTTGCTGAGGTAGAAATGATTAAAATTGCTATCTCCCTGGTGTTTCTCAGGAAAATTTTGGTGGGATGCCAAAAGAATAATTAATCTCAAGCATTCTAAGGAAGAGCTGACGCTGCCTCCACAGCAGAAGCAGCATGCTGTATTGAGAATATATGAGAAGTACTGGAGCCAGATGTAGCAGGCTGGACTCCTCCCATGCACCCTTTTGAAACCAACACACTGCTCCAGTGGCTGTCTACACCCCAAGGTCATCACATGGGTCAGGAGCTTTCCCAGTTCCCAGGATACAAGGGAGCGAGAGAGAGAGGGCAGGCCAGACCAGGCAGGGCTCTTCTCCCACGTATACCCTGTGGCACATCTGTTCTCTGGAATAACAGCCTTCTCCTGCTACCTGCTGATATAGTTACTCTTGTGGTTCAAGTGTTGAAGGTCTGTCAGCATTGCTGAGGGTTCTATTCCCCATTTTCAAATATATTCAAATTCAATACAAATTGCATACATAGGGATGCAACTTGTTTCTGACAAATTCCCTTCCATCAATGTTAGCTCAGTCTGTTTAAAATAATAATAATAATAATTCTACATACCTCATATCTTGGGAATCTCTAGCTATGAGTGGCTAGGGTCACATCAGAATCCTAAAAAATGAATTTTGCTCCATGTATAATGTAACCATTGAGTATGATACTATTGAAAATTCCAGTTCAGACCTTTTACTGAAAAATCTTCAGCTTCATCTGGGCTGGCAAACTTCAAGATTACTATACAAAATATTTGACATGGTTAAATGGAGGTCTGTTTCTGCCGGATATTTATCTTTCTCTCTTACTAAGTTCAAGGCATTGTGTTCACAGTAATTGCTGCCCAAAAGTTCCCACTGCTTCATATTACAACTTTCCCACTATTTATTATGTTAATTTACTGTCCCTAATACAGAAAAACCCTATTTTTTACTCCTACTGCTCTACCTTCAAGAGTGAATACAGAGTCAAAATCCTCCCTCTGTTCATTACTTAGCACCTGACATTGGAACAACACAAAACTCTGTACTAATAATTTGAACCTAACCAACAAGTTCTGAGCTTTTAATATTCATTGTGCAGATGATATGCTCACAAAATTAATTTTTGAGCTTTCTCTACGTCAAAGAACAATATCAACTCTTAGGTTTACTTTCTGCCTATTACCAAATCCATTTACAGAATATATCTTCAGTCAAACAGCAGAAGTTAACTTGTCACCTTTAGGAAGCATAATTTATTAACTTGTGGGCCAAACCTACTTTTTGTGACAGTTGCTATCATTGGCTCTAAAAATATGAATTCTGATCTACAGCTGTCTTGAGAAATATGTGAAGAACATTAAAAATACTAAGATTAAGGCCTGTCTTAATTTGTGATATTGAGGAAATTGTGGATTCCACAATATTAGGTTTCCACTGCAATTTTGACAGTGGGAGACCCAGCCGCCCTAGCGGGAGTGACCGCTCTCAGCCCCGGGTTGCCAATAGTGGGAGCCCCCACTCTCAGCCCCGAGCGGCGGCTCTCAGCCCAAGCTGCTGACAGCGAGAGCTCCCGCTCTTAGCTCCGGGCTCCTGCTCTCAGCCCCGAGCTGCCCACAGCAGGAGCCCCCATGCTCAGCTCCAGGTTGCTGCGCTCAGCCCCGGGCTGCTGACAGTGGAAAAGTAATAATGGACCTTATTTATTGCAAATAATAAGGTCCATTATTACTTTTCCATTATTTTCCATGGCTTGCCTGCAACTGAGCCACAATTTTTTGACAGCAAAGAATCCTGTGGCACCTTATAGACTAACAGACGTTTTGCAGCATGAGCTTTCGTGGGTGAATACCCACTTCTTCGGATGCAAGTAGTGGAAATCTCCAGGGGCAGGTATATATATGCAAGCAAGAGGCAAGCTAGAGATAACGAGTTTAGTTCAATCAGGGAGGATGAGGCCCTATTCTAGCAGTAGAGGTGTGAAAACCAAGGGAGGAGAAACTGGTTCTGTAGTTGGCAAGCCATTCACAGTCTTTGTTTAATCCTGAGCTGATGGTGTCAAATTTGCAGATGAACTGAAGCTCAGCAGTTTCTCTTTGAAGTCTGGTCCTGAAGTTTTTTTGCTTTAGGATAGCCACCTTAAGATCTGCTATTGTGTGTCCAGGGATAGGATACTTAATTTTTTGACAATCATCCCACGATTCAAGTAGGGCCTTAATTAAGATGTAATTTGAAAATTAGATTAGGATTTGGTAAAATGTCAAACTGACATCTTCATTAGCTGTTTACTCCAAAATAAAATCTTAATGTGTTGGATTTCAGTAAAAATCTGTGTAGCTGAATTATTGATGCTACAAAGCCTTCTCAGAAAACAGTAACTTGGATGACTTTTTTTCTCCTGGAAACTTTTTCAAGTTTTGATCTTTTCTGGTACATAAATATACTGTAGCTACATCGGTATTTACATTGCTATATTTATGCTCTTTCTGTCTTTCTTGTCCTTTCCTCCCTTTCTTACTGTCCTATCAAATAGCAATAGTATACAGCAGTGGTCCCCAACCTTTTTGTGGCCAGTAGCACATTCATGTTTTCAGAAGAGTGTGGCAGGCGCGAACAATTTTTCAAGGCTTATTTTGTATTTGTACATTAAATAATATGAAAAACATCATATTTAATATTACATAATATATGAATCCAGAGAGAAGAGAGGAGCCGGAGAGAAGCCGTGAGGACAGAGGACACTGGCGCCCGCAGCCCCGGAGTACTCTGTCCCCAGCATGCGCGTGGCCCTGGCTTCTTTCCCCTGCTGGGCACTAGGCGGGCCCCACGCCTGCTGGGGACAGAGAATACCGGCGCCTGCAGCCCCGGAGTTCTCTATCCCTGGCAGGTGCGGGGCCGCAGCTTCTCCCCCCTGCTGGGCACTAGGCGAGCCCCGCGCCTGCCGGAAACAGAGAACACCGCGCCCGCAGCCTGAGTTCTCTGTCCCCGTCAGGCACGGGGCCGCGGCTTCTCTCCCCTGCTGGGCACTAGGTGGGCGCACATAAATGCCCCGGTGGGCGCCATGGCGCCCGCGGGCACCACGTTGGGGACCACTGGTATACAGAGTCAGGAGTGTGTGGCATAATTACATGTATGTACATTGCATTAATATCTATTGTCTTTTGCTTGTGTATGTGACATTTTTAATCCTTTGCGTTAAGAATTATTTTTAATTGACTGTTTAACTACATGTGCCTACTGATTTCTTAATATTTAACAAAAGACCAGTTTCATTTTTTTTTGGTGCGCAGAAAAAAACTACTTTGTTTTCAGAGTAAACCTGGCAATTACGACGTGTAATTAATTTTCCTACACAAAGCTATAGGGGAGCTACAAAAAAATAGGGTGTATGCAATAGGAACCTTAATATATGGAGCCATAGTTATGGCTCCCTAGTCAGAGCACTTTTAGGCATAGGTTTTGTTAGCTGAGGAAGCAAAATTTAACTGACTTTTCAGCTGCTTAATAGTCTGTTCTTTAGGAAACTTAGAACGCTAGGCCTCCAAGTAAAAAGCTGTTCTAAAAATTTCTTTACTATAATGTTGGATTTTTAAAATACTTTCTAACTTCTAACATTAAGTAAAATGTTGGGCCTAAACTGAAAGTGCTTTTAGTAACTTGTTTTCTGGCATTTATATTTTTCAGCTATTCCTGTCAAATGATCAGTTTTACGAATCTTACTTTCCTTGCACTTTTTTCAACTCTTATTGTGATTTTGAATGGTTATGCAGTGCTAATGCCTTTTTCTAGATATCTGGCTTCCTTTTACTTAGAACCAAAGTATCTAGTTCTGAAGTACGTTTAGGTCTTGAGAATATTTCTTTTTCTTTTTGATTTCAGAAAATTACTGTAGTGAAAGGGATGCTATAGTTAAGAAGCTATTTAACTTCAGTACATAATCACTTGAGAAATGTAGGTTTGTTGCCACTAATAACAAGAAGTTGAGTTCTGATAAAATAATCTTTTTCAAATCTGAACAAACTCATGAATGTATTCCTCTTTTTCCTTTGTTTCTTCTTCCTCTCCCTGTGTCTACATTACAAACGTCTACTGGCATAGTTCTGTCGGTCAAGGAGGCAAAGAAGTGTGATCCCTGACGAACATAGCTGCGTTGGCAGAAATCTGTAGAGTAGATGCAGCTATCTTCAAAACTGCGCTTTTACTGGCATAGCTTGTTTCACTCATGGAATGGGGATGGCTTTAGTATTCTGATAAAAAGTGCAGCTTTGCTGGAGTAGCTGTGTCCACGCTAGGAACGTTGTGCTGATATAGTATACCATATCCCTGTACCACTGTTTAAAGTGCTGCTAGCATAGACATAGAAGGGTAGTAAAACATTTTTTGAAGATGTTTCCTGGTTTTGGACTATTAGGGCTAGTCTAACACTGCAGGCAAAAACCTGCAGGCAAAAACCTGCAGCTCCACTGCTCCTGAGCTGCTCCATGCTCCAGCTCCAAAGCCCTACTACACTGGCTACGTTAAAGCGCTGTGCTTGTGTAGTCACGGCAGAGCGCTGGGAGAGACCTCTCCTAGCGCTCTAAAAAACCCACCTCCACAGCGCTGAAACTTGCTGCACTCAGAGGGGTGTTTTTTCACACCCCGAGCGAGAAAGTTGCAGCCCTGTAAAGTGCCAGTGTAGATAAGCCCTTATTCTCCCTTTATTTACTGATTGCAAGCCAAGCATTTAAATTCGCAATTATTTGAAGGAATTATTGTAGTGTACTGTTAGGATTTGGGCATTTGGGAGTAGAGCAGCAGCCATCTTGTATTAAAGATGGAAAGGATTTTGTTTCTTAGTTTACTGTAGGTTTTTTCTCATTTAATCAAGTTTCAGCATTTAAAAGGCTCGGTGGAGTTTGCTTGGTACTAGAATAATGGAAAACACAGGTACTGTTATCATCTAATCAGTCATCTCTAATGCCTCCTCCTACTAATATAGAGTTTTTCCTTGAATTTTTTTCTAACATTTTGTCCTGATTAATGTTAATTATCTCTAAGGATTTGCGGGGTACTGGTTCACAACGTTCCTTGGAAGAGTGCTTATTTAAATTTAACTCAGTACAGGATAATAACTTGTTTGCTGAGGCTTGTCATAATGGATCACTGTGTTTGAATAACTTCATTTAGTAACCAGTATTATTTGTTTGGTAATATAGAATGTTGCTGTTTTAAGACTCTACCAATGCTATGTACATCTTCTTACGGGAAAAGTGAGGCTTTGTAATGAAAGTAATGTCCCGTCATTCGCCATAATTAAAAATGTTAGTCCTTAGTCTGTACTGTATTCAATAGATTCTTTTAGAGTGAAATTTGTCTCCGAAGACATCTTTAAGGATATTCACCCATCAATCAAAAATTAATACAGCTGTTTAAATATCCATGCAGTGTAACTCTGAAAATATTTTTCAGTAATTGTGTTGATTTAGATCTAGAGAGTGATTTGCAAATGAAATATTAGATTAATTTATTAGGATTGAGGAATGATATTGGAATGTTCTGAAAAGTGTTACCTGAATTCTGTCATGTCCTAAAAATACCAATTTAATTTATTGCCTTATTTTGTCACTTTTTTTAATCGTTTTGCTATTCATCAAATTTGTTGGTAAATGAATAGTTTTATGGAACAATTGCATAGCTACTGTACTTTCTGTTTCTGAGGGCAACAAGAAATTCCTATGTAGCCATTTTTAATTGAGGAAAAATAACTTCTGTTTGTGGCAATGAGAGAAATCTCTCATTTAAAAATTATAATGTGTTGGGAGAAATTTTGTGGATTTTGGGATGTAAATTTTATGAACACACCTAAATAAGCTATAGGTGTTATGAATGCATGAAGCAGTCTGTCCATTTAAAGATCGCTTTGATTTTAAATAATATGACTTTTTCTCCTTCTAGAAAAACGATCAGGGACAAGTTTTGTTGGATATAGTGTTCAAACATCTCGATTTGACAGAGAGGGATTACTTTGGTTTACAGCTGGCTGACGATTCCACTGATAACCCAGTAAGTTGCATCTGTTTTCTAAACTGGTTTTTTTGCATGTTGTTAGAGTTTAGGGATTTTGTTTCAGTATTCAGAGAATTTGATTAATTTTTTTGGAGTTCTCATCTAATTCTTATGTCCATGACAGCTGGTATATTCAGTAGACTCAATTTTTATTAACAAATCTGAAATATGGCATAAGTGGTCTTTGATATGCTTCAAAAAGGACTGTCTCTATTCTGTTGTTTAGATAAAGCTGTCTCACGGGTTATTCTTGTGGGTGCAAGTTTTCACCTGGTATTTCTCACACTGGAAAACTATTTTCCTCCAAACAATTAAATTATGGTTGTACTCATTTTCCCCTCCCATCTCTGTATTTCAAAATGTGAGAATTGGGGTCAACCTTTTTTTTTTTAAGATTGTTTGAGAGGCCTATTGAGGTTTGCCTAAACTAGTTTTGTGACTAACTCAGGTTAAAATGGGGCCACAGACTTTATTCTAGACAAACCCTAAGACAACATAGAAAGTTCAGGGCTTGGGTATCTTGTAAAGAAGGCAGGCCAGTTGGGGGATATAGGAGAAGATAGATATAGGAGAAGATGGCGCCCTTAATGTCAGAAGAGGTTTGTTCTTTACAGTTAGCCTGTTTTCCCTGGGTGTCCTGCCCCTTTTGCTATATCTGAGAAGAAACTCCTGTACGGAAGCAGATGAGCTCCTGAAAACTCCTCTCACTTTTTTTTCCCGTTAAACATAGACCCATTTGGGGCCACAACTGACCCTGATGCTTTTTTATAAAATAAGGACTGGGTGTGCAAAAACAATTAAAGTTGAATAAATCAAAAAGTTTTCAGATTTCAACTTACAATTTGTTATATATATAGCACAATAAACATGCGTAGGGTCTCTTTTCTTTGCCCCTGAGTATTTTTAATCTGAGTTCAATTAACAGTCTGAGTTCATTCTGAGTGATAATAAATGGTAGGGTTATGATGAGGGTTTAAATAAACATAATGTGATTGCTTGATTTGCTATATGTGCATATTGTTCATTTACCATTTTTGAATACAAAGTTGATCACTGTTAAATTTAAGAGTGGCATTTTAGTTTTTTTAATAAATGATTTGAGACACCTACATAGGCACAATAGTAAGAGAATTTTGTACAGGAAAGCATAGTAGAATAAATGAGTTCATAGAGTTAGAGAGATGCAGTGATTAGAGAAGAGTGGGGGTGAGATGAGGATGTGGGAAAGGAAAAGGCAGGTAGTGTGGTGATGCCATGCAGGCACAGTTAAATCAGCTGGCAGCAATGAGGTGTGGAGTGAACTAATCAAATGGCCATTATGTGGTGAAATGTGTGCAAGTTAATTAAATGCAGTAATTAAATGGAGTGGTCTGAAGGCATTAAAAACGGGAAAAGTTTTAAAAAATAAAAAAGGCAGATGAAATGCAAACTGAGTAGGGTTTGTAGATAATGTCATTACTAAAAGTTCCAGCCGTAACATAAATGCAGAAGACACTGATGGCACTCCTCTGCTTTCTGCCCTTGCTTTGGGGCTTAGAAAAAGTTGACTGTACTCTATCTTGAACCATGAAGCTTTAATAATCTTCTTATGCAGTGCTGCCACGGAAGAGAGTTTCTGCTGTGTAGAATAGCCTTTTTCTCCATTGCTTAAAAGGTTTTAATGGATTTGTGGCCTCTAACTACAATGATCACATGCTCTGTCTAGTTTAAGGAAGGTGGGGATGATCCCAATTTCTATAGCGCACAAGGCCCAAAAATTCTTTAATCTGACCCTGCCTTACTGTATACTTGAGCTTAAATGTGGCGCTCATTCGGGCAATGGAAGAAGAATTTCAGTTTAGGTTACCTAGTTGTCCAAGCTTAGTGAAGATTTAAACAGGATCCTAAGGCTTCAAGCCGCTTTGCCAAAAGGGTGGAGACACTTTCAATGGAATGGGATGGTAATATTCCAGCTAGTTCTTCAGAGTATTCTCTTGCTCCAACTGGGATCACTTCAGTCTTATTTGGGTTGAGTTTGAGTTAGGTATTCATTAAGGTGATGACCTGTAGGCATTGTGACATAAATATGATGTCGATTGTTGTGCCTGGATAACAAAATGTACATCTGGACATCATCAGCATACTGATGACAGCAGAGTTTGTGGCACCTTTGAAATTCTCCAAGTGGTCTCATGTAGATATTTGAGGTGGAAGGACAGAATAGATCCATGTGGGCCTCCACAGGTGAGAAACTTTTAAGAAGAGGACCAGTTGCTATCATCACACTCTGGGTCCTGGTAAAGAGGAATGATAGAAGATTGTAGTACTGTACCATCTTCTCCAGCTATGTCATATAAGTGGGTCAGTTGCACTTATGGCTAACTTTGTCAAAAACCTGCAGAGAGATTGAGTAGTTACAGGTTTGGAGTGAAAGTGTTAATGCTTATAGTCATCAAGTGAAAACTGAAATGAGTATGTGACTCTTTTGTTAAATCACTGTTTACTGAATTGCATGATTGTCTTAGCTGGGGTCCAAGGTAGTTTTCATATTATTTGGCTACCGGTTAAAAAAAATGATTTTTAGATTGTGTGTATACACGTACGGTCATTTTTTTATTCTAGTCCAAAACTGTACACATCTCTGAATCCATTATATGTTGAGTGTAGTCCAATATCTAGCAAGGAGAGTCAGTTTATTGCTCTAAAACAATGAATAAAAGACTTTTCTGAGCATGAGTGTTTATAATCATAGTTTACATGCCTTAACTGGCAGTGAGTTCCAACCTTAGGAACATCAAAATCAAAGTTAGAAATATACTAATTGCTGGATCTAATGGTAACTTTCAATTATTTCTTTTATTATTGCTGTTCTGTTATGGTTAGAATGTTTGTGCAAGAATTTTCATTATAGTTAATTGTTTGCAATCACCTAGAAGACACTTCATGATACCATGTGGAAGGCACTATAAGCACAAAGTAACGTACAATATGGCTAAAACTTTGACAGTGTAATTTTGAATTAATTGGGACAGTTTAAGGCAGGGATGTCAAACATATTGCCTGCAGGCCAGTTCCAACCTTTTCTTCTGTCTAGCCACTCCCTCTATGGTTTACAACAGTTATCCAGCCCACATCAGAGCATCTGAGAGGAAGCCGGGATTGGGAGGAATATTATACCTGACAGGGCACAGGTACTGAACACCTCCTCCCTCCTCTCCTCCCTCTGTACAGCCGGAAGCACTGCAATATTGCACAGATGAGACTCAGATGAGGCTCTTTGGCAGCCTCACACACCCTTTGCCCCTGCCAGCATTGCCAAAGCTATGCAAGAGTGGAGTATGGACTCCACTCTGTACTGTCACTGAGCCCTGCAGCACCAGAGCGAAGATGAGGCTTCTTTTCAGCTTCCTTCCTTCACATCTGCTGCTATTGCCACTGCTGCTGAGTTTACAGGATTCATGAAATCAGCTGCTTCTCTGACCCCCTCAGATAGAACATGAAGCAGAGGGAGGAACTCCCAAAGAGAAGGGGAAGAGGAGAGACTCTCCAAAGGGAAATGTGGGCGAGGGAGAGACTCCCCCAGGGATATGAAATTCCTAAATATTGTGGGGGGGTGGGAAGGAGGGCTGGCATTAATATACAAAATGAAACAGCAGATAGGGAAAAGTCTCAAAAAAGGTGGAAGATTGAGATGATTGGTCAGGGTGGAATGCACAGAAGGATAAGTTGATGGGGAGAGGAAGAAAGGTTTCATACATACCTTTATTCTAAAGAGAGAAAATAATTGTCTTTAACTGATCTCGGTTGAGGCCTCTAAATGCTACTATAAAACAAATAAATAATTAAATGCAGTATTTAACTTAGCTAGGCACAAACTAAATCGCACAAAGTGCTAAATTTGCCTCTTGTCAGTAAACTTTTTATTCCCAGCCCATGACCTGTAACTGAACAGGTAGTTCAGCCCTTGCCACTGAGGTCTTATCTAATGAAGGATTCAGAGGTGTGATGTTAGCGTGTTAGTTAGTGTGTGCTAACTCAGTGCTTCTCAACCAGGGGTCCGGGCCACCCTGGGGGGGCCGTGAGCAGGTTTCAGGGGGGCCCCCAAGCAGGGCCAGCATCAGACTCACTGGGGCCAAGGGCAGAAAGCTGAAGACCCATCACATAGGGCTGAAGTCCGGGGCCCTGAGGCCAGCCACCTTGGGCTGAAGCCGAAGCCTGAGCAACTTAGCGTTGCGAGGCCCCTTGTGGCGTGGGGCCCTGGGCAACTGCCCTGCTTGCTACCCTCTAATGCTGGCCCTGGCTTTTATATGCAGAAAACCAGTTATTGTGACACAGGTGGGCCATGGAGTTTTTATAGCATGTTGGCGGGGCCTCAGAAAGAAAAAGGTTGAGAACACCTGTGGTAACTAATAGTATTTAAAATGTATTATAGACAAAGCACTTGACCAGTTTTGGCAATTGTCTATGACTTGTTTACAGTGGATTTTAGAAATGTGCGTGTTAGTATGTTTTAGGTAACAGGACATCATAATCCTAATATGAAAAAGTCTAGAATGTGTTTGGCACACTTGGTTTAAAGATCACTTGCATTAATTTTTTTCTTTTCTGAAAGGATTTTCTATATATTACCAAGGCAGCCTATAAGCACAAGACTGATTCCTGTTCTTAACTGTCCTGTGGTGCTAATTTGAACTTGGCAGAGTGTAAGTCTTCCTTTCTAAGAGTGGTAAGGTGCCATATAGCACTGGTTCTCAACCAGGAGTACACATACTCCTGGGGGTACGCAGAGGTCTTCCAGGGGATACACCATCAACACATCTAGATATTAGCTTAGTTAACAGGCTACATAAAAAGCAGTAATGAAGTCAGTACAAACTAAAATTTCATAAAATGACTTGTTTATATTGCTCTATATACACTATACACTGAAATGTAAGTACAATATTTATATTCAAATTGATTTATAATTATATGGTAAAAATGAGAAAGTAAGCAATTTTTCAGTAATAGTATGCTGTGACACTTGTATTTTTATATCTGATTTTGTAAGCAAGTAGTTTTTAAGTGAGGTGAAACTTGGGGATATGCAAGACAAATCAGACTGAAAGGAGTACAGTAGTCTGGAAAGGTTGAGATAGCCATTGCTGTATAGAATGTTAAAAATAATAAATTTTCACTATAAACTGTTTTTATTAGTCTGGAACAAATAAACAGTGATACAGATTAAATGGGAGATTCACCCAGATTTAATCTCTAAAGAGAGGCTATGTGTGAATGCCTCCTGGTGACAAATGTTTGTGTTCCTGCCTTCTTTATTAAAATATACTTAATATATTTTTTAAAAATCCAAAAAATTGCTTACAGTAAGCAAGTGCACATTAAAGTAGCCATCTTATTCAAGCTTTTATAGAAAATACATTTTGCAAAATGTGTGTTCTACATTTTATATAAACAATTATGAAGTATTTTTTATGTTTTATGGATGTGGTCTGTATTTCTTGAAAAGTTTCTCATTTCATCCCATTAAATATTTACTGGTTTTAAGACTAGACTTTACTGCTTGTAATATTACTATTTCCTGCTTATTTTCTGTTCTGAGGTTATGAGCATGTCAAGTTTATTGTGTCCAGACTTAGATTCCACCCTTTTTTTTGACAAGATAGCATTGTTGTTCTCAACATGGATGCACAGGATGAACAATAGAAATCAGTGACCTAGAAAGCAATTCTTGAATGTTGCGCATACAGTCAGTAATCTACCCCCTTCGCTTTCAGTGGACACTGAATGCTCTTTGTTCCTTAGGATAGAAAGAATTGGACTTCCATAGTTTCACAAAGGAAAACAACACTTTAAATAGGAGGAATAATGGCTTTTGTGCTCCCCCCTGCCTTCTTTTTCATCTGTTTTACTGAATATCTATTGTGTATGTAAGAGATTGAGGTCCCTCAATTGCTACAATAATGTTCCTTGACTTGTTTTATTAGAGGGGACTACCTCTATGATACTTTTCTCCCTGGAATGTGAGACTACAGAAGGAATCTAATACTTCCAATGATGTTTACTGATTTTTCTAAACTTTTTTTCCCTCTTCTTCCTAGCAGTCTATGACTAAACAGTAGAACTCAATGTTTATTACCAAATAAAGCTGTTCAGCACATTTTAGATGTTTTTAATTGGGGTTTTCGTCCATGATTATGTCACTTGTAGGCTGTTCTGACAGGGATACTGTCAAGGTAATAATCATATTTAACCTCTTCATTCTAGACTCTTTCTTCAAGGAATGAGGTTGATGGGGAGAAAAATATTGGCATAACAGGGAAATAAATGTGGGTGTGGGAGAGCTAGAAGCTCTCTTTTGACTTAAATAAAAGAACAGTAAAATTCAACACAATTTTTTATTCAGACAAACTAAAAAAATTGCAACAGCTGTGGCCATCTTATTTTCCATTTTCTCCTTCCTTCCTGACTCTCATATCCAAACTCCCTCTAGTGTTCTGATGTTATGTGTGTAATTCTAATTGAATACAATGGTGTAGTAATGGGGGCAGCTGTGATTAAGAAGCAGCCCTGCAGAGCTTAGAGGGAGCCTCAGAGTTATCCAGTGAGCATGTGGTTAAAAGATTAGTGTTTTTTTACTTCTGAAACCTTCTGGGCTTTGAGCAGATAATTACATGCCATAAAAGGGGCATGTCAGAACTAGAATGAAACAAACATCTTACCAGTATTACTTACTGTATAGATTTGTAGAATATTCAGTTATAATTACTTTTAGCATTTATGTTGTTAGTTTACTTTTTGCACTCCCCCCCTTTACCTGACTGGGAGTCTTGGGGCATGCCACCAGCATGGAAACCAACCTCTACTGCCCCCTGAAAAGCAACATCTCTCTCCTCTGCAGAATCATGCAGGCTGAGGAGGCACACTGCTCAGCAAGATGAGCAAAAAAAAAGAGAGAAAGAATACCCTTAGATTGAGGAACAGATAATTCCAGCAGACATTTCCACTTTTTGGCCTAACGAGGTAGCAATGGCCACTATGTCTATCTGACCTGACTATTATAAGACTTTTCAAGAACTGCTGCGCTGAATGGTGGATACCTTTGAGATTCCAGTTGAAATTGTGCAAGAAAAATCACTGACTACTTGACATTTTGTATACGGTAATGCCTGGAAGATTGGCCATTAGATTTATTTGGTAGGAAGAACTACTCTTCCTCAAATTTACAAACGTGTAGTGCTAATTGTTAGGCCCTCTTAGTGAAATATGACATCATAAATTGGGACAAAATATCTTTTTATTGAAAAATTTCCCCCAAACAGCAGAGAAAACTACCAAAGAGGTCCAGACAGCTCTTGAGAACTCCTTTAACATCAAGACAAAGGAAGTTGTGCACTTCCTGAAAGAGTCATATGGTATTCTTCAGTCTTTTGGGTGTTTATACAGCAGTCCCTGGAAGGAAAAAACCCAGACTGCTGAGTTATTCTAGATGGGGCCGCTCTGCTTATTACTATAGCGAACCACCTGATCCTCTGAACCACCTGGAAAAAGTAGAGATTTCAATGGAGGAAAGCTTCTGCATAGTCATGCTGTGTCCATCTTAAAGTAGCAAATCTGACATGTTAGTCAGGAGCCACTTGGAGCATTTAGAGGATCTATTTACTTTCTCTCCCTTTCCCTCCCCTTCTTTTGGCAGTTTCCTTTTTTATTTTCCGGAGACTTGGAATCACATCTCCTCAGGATCTTAGAAATCATCAGAATGTGGGTGTTGCATTCAATTTCGGAACCTTCCTAACACCCAACCCTCTTCAGGGACCACTCATGAGAGATTATTAAAAATGAGTTTACGTATAAATCTTGGAGCAATAGACGTGCCTCTAGAGTTCAGAGAGAAGGGGTTTTACTCACATTTTCTAATCCTGAAGAAGGGTTATGCTGCCCAGTTCTGGATTTGAGCTGTCTCAACACCTTAATCTGCCACTTAAAATTCAAATCCCTAACCTCTCTAATCCGATCCTTAGATCCCCAAAACTGGTTCATGCTGTTAACCTACAGGACACATGCTTTCATATATCAGTCTACCCTGCACACAGAAAATAGCTGCGGTTCCAAGTGGGAAATTACCACAATTAGTACAGAGTCCTGCCCTTTGGTCTTTCAGCAGCACCAAAAGTAGTCACCAAGTGCTTGGCAGTCATGATGGCTCACCTGAGAAAGCAAAGGGTATAGGTAGACTCGCACCACAATGATTGGCTCATTTGAGGGAGATCAGTGCAACAAATGAATGACTCCATTTCATATGATCCTACAACTTTACACTAAGCTGGGTCTCAGAAGCAACAGAGAAAAGTCAACTTTAGTGCCAACCCAAAGGATAGAGTTCGTAGGAGTAGTGTTAGATTCCACAACAGCAAGAACTTATTTGCCTTAAAACAGATTCAGTACCATTGTAGGCCTCATCAACCAGCTGCAGGCTCACCCTTAAATGTCAGTAAGAGTTTGCCTCAGTTTTCTTGATCACATTGTTTCCTGTATTTACATCACATAGCATGCCAGACTACACCCACCTTACAAAAATAGTTGAAAATGGTGTATCTACCAAATAGATACCACATGAACATGGGGGTACTGATCCCCTGAGAAGTCCTCTAATAGTTAAACTGGTAGAAGGACTCTCTGCAGGTTTGCAAACGTGGATACTGTTTTTTCCACTTGTCACCAGGGCACTGCTAATAGATGCTTCTGTGCTCAGCTGAAGAGCTCACCTGCACTACCTTCAAACCCAAGTCCTATGGGCTCCTGAAGAGAATCACCTGCATACAATATACTACAGCTCTGAACTGTTTGACTAGCCTGCACAGTATTTCTCTCTGTACTGAGTGGACTGACAGACCAGGTGATGACAGATAACACAGCGGTGTCAGCAGAAAGGGAGGAGTACAATCATCAACTGGAAGGGATAGGGATGTTCAGGCACTTATGGCTGGTCTACCTTACAATGCTTTTCATAAAGATAAGGTGACCCTTAGGCCTAACCCTGCATTTTTACCAAAGATTGTTTCAGGCTTCCATTTAACTCAGGTGATTCATCTGCCATTTCCTTTCCCAAACTGAACCGGGGGAAGCCAAACTGCATACTTTTGATGTAGTTGAGAGAGCGAGACAGGTACCCAGAAATCACGTACTACAGGACAGGCCCAACAAGGAAAATAACAGAATACCAGTGGCTATCACGTACAGCCCCCAGCTAAAACCTTTCCAGCACATTATCAACGATCTACAGCCTATCCTGGAAAACGATCCCTCACTCTCACAGACCTTGGGAGGCAGGCCAGTCCTCGCTTACAGACAGCCCCCCAACCTGAAGCAAATACTCACCAGCAACTACACACCACATCACAGAAACACTGACCTAGGAACCAATCCCTGTAGCAAACCTCATTGTCTACTCTGTCCCCATATCTACTCTAGCGACACTCATCAGAGGACCCAACCACATCAGCCTCACCATCAGAGACTCATTCACCTGCATGTCTAATCATAGATTGATTAGAATATCAGGGTTGGAAGGGACCTCAGGAGGTCATCTAGTCCAACCCCCTGCTCAAAGCAGGACCCAATCCCCAGACAGATTCTTGCCCCAGATCCCTAAATGGCCCCCTCAAGGATTGAACTCACAACCCTGGGTTTAGCAGGCCAATGCTCAAACCACTGAGCTATCCCTCCCCCCTAAATGCCATCTACTAATGTTATATATGCCATCATGTGCCAGCAATGCCCCTCTGCCATGTACATTGGCCAAACCGGACACTCCCTATGTAAAAGAATAAATGGACACAAATCGGACATCAGGAATGGTAACATACAAAAGCCAGAAGGAGAACACTTCAATCTTCCTGGACATTGTATAACAGATTTAAAAGTAGCTATACTTGAACAAAAAAACTTCAGAAACAGACTTCAAAGAGAAACAGCTGAACTAAAATTCATTTGTAAATGTAACACAATTAATTTGGGCTTGAATAGGGACTGGGAGTGGCTGGCTCATTACAAAAGCAGCTTTCCTCTCCTGGAATTGACACCACCTCATCTATTATTGGGGGTGGACTACATCCACCCTGATCAAACTGGCTCTGTCAACACTGGTTCTCCACTTGTGAGGTAACTCCCTTCTCTTCATGTGTTATTATATAATGCCTGCATCTGTAATTTTCACTCCATGCATCTGAAGAAGTGGTGTTTTACCCACAAAAGCTTATGCCCAAATAAATCTGTTAGTCTTTAAGGTGCCACCAGACTCCTTGTTACCTTTGATGTAGTTAAGGCTCTGTCATTTTGCTGGGCAAAACAAAACCATTCAGAAGCCCCTCTAGGCTAATTATATAGCATTTGCAGCTAGAACGAAGGATCAGGCAGTATCTGTCCAAAGATAATTTAAATGGGTCTCTAATTGTATTAAATCATACTATGAGTTAGCTAGATTAGATTCACTCATGCAGTTTGGAACCCACTCCATCAGAGCAGACAACCTGTTGATTCTCTGAGAAGGTATGAGGGGATCAGTTCACATTTTATACAGTATAATTCACTGGTAGAGGCATCAGTATCAGACACGCACTTTGGCAGAGCAGTACTCCAATCGTTATTGAAATAGACCGCAAGCACCAATCCTCCTTCCTACGAGGTCACTGCTTGTGAGTCACCAGAAGTGGAATACATTTGAACAATCACTTGAAGAAGAAAGAACAGGTACTTTACCCTCCAGTAAAATGGATTCTTTGAGATCTGTTGTCCATGTGTATTCTATGATCTGCTCTTCCTCCCTGCTACCATGGAGTCCTGTAACACCTGGATTCTGTCTTGACAAAGGAACTGAGGGACAGTTGGGCCCACTCTGCTGTTTATGCTCCGTGCACGTAGAGTGCAGATGCAGCCCCAATGGATTTTGCTGATAAAAAGAATCTGATCTCATGTGCATGGCATGCATGCACACCAGAAATGGAATACATATGGACACACGTCTTGAAAAAACAATATTAATTTATAGTAGGGTAAGTAGTTGTTTTCTCATTTAGATCTTTCTAGGATACTATTGAACAGCTTACTTTTGAATGACGTAAAGTTGTTTTTTGGGGTACCCTCGTTCCTTGCAGCAAGAGAAATGGAGCCTAGCTGTTTGTGTTCAGTTGCCAATGTCTCAAAGTATTTCATCAAGCAATCTTCCCAGTAAACTTGGGTTCTGGGACTATTAGTTCACAGCCATTGGAAGGGTTTTTGTGTATTTTAGAGAGTTTTACATGTAGTGTTTTACAAATGTTAACTAATTGTCACAGCACCCCTGCGAAGTAGGTATCTTACAAAATGGTGGAAAAAAGCCAGAAAGGTTAAGTAATTCAGAGCTAGAAATAGAATATTGTGGTCTCTTGTTGTCAGTCCCTGCTCAGTCCAGTAGTGTTCTCACATTGTTAAATTCTAACCCTTATAACTAGGTGCTCAGCTAAGTAGCTAGCTCAGCTGCAGGCAACCACCTGTGAAGGGAGCTGGGAGTAGCCTTAGCTCCATAAGGTACATAGAGACAGATGCCAGAGGGAGTAATTGGTTATGTTTGTGATAACCTGTGATCTTTCAGAAAATTACTCACTGGGCTTTGCATGCCAAAAGGCCAATTCTGCATAAGAAGCTCAAATATTAAGTAACAAGAAAATAAATGTTTCTTAGCATGATCATGTCAGACTAATTTGTGAAATACGTGTTGCTTTCTTTTTAAATTTTTTTTTTATAGTTTATCTCTTTTTTTCCCCAGAGGTGGCTGGATCCAAACAAACTAATCAGGAAACAATTAAAAAGTGAGCAAATATATTTATTTGGTCTATTTCAAATATAATTTTTATTGAATAAGGATTTTAAAGTAACCTGATTAATTAGAAATGCTTTTGTTAATTCTAGGAGGATCTCCTTACAGTTTGAACTTTAGAGTCAAATTTTTTGTAAGTGACCCTAACAAGCTCCAAGAAGAATATACAAGGTAGGTTTAGGTAGTTTACCGTTGAACGCATTACTTATTGGAATTGTCTCTCTTAAAAACCTGATTTATTCATGTTTTTTGTAATGTGTTTAGGATTTTCCATAGCTGATGACTAAAATTCACATGCTGTAAGTGCATAAACTACACAAAAACCTTTAAAATGAAGCCTTGAATACATAGTGTAGAAATCTAGTGTACATATGAAATAATCTCACAGAGAAAACATTGTTCAAGTAGAAATAGGAAAAGAAAAGTAAGAAAGGGAAGAGAAGAACAAAGGAAAACTTTTTCTTTCTCCTACTCATCAATGGGTACAAATTTAATTTTAACCCATATTTGTCTCTTATGTTTGAAAACATCATAATATCTCTGAAATTATGATAACTCATCATTCATTTTGTATATTAGTTCCTTGCTAATTTTTTTCACCCATGCATATCAATCAGTCTTCAACTTCACTTTTATTAGTATAATATGGAAACTTATGGTGCTACAGCAGCAATCTTAACTGGCGCAAATACAGTAATTTTGGTGTGCCTATTGTGTAGTAATGTGCCTAAGGCTCAGATTTTTACAGGTATTTAGGCATTTTTGCAAGCAGTGTTGCAGTACCTAACTGAGTTAGGAGCCTAAATCTCATTTTCAAAAGGGATTTAGGCAACTGTAAAAAAACTTTTTGAAAATGAAGTTTAAGATCTTAAATCAGTCAGGTTTTACAGTGCTGAGTGCAGCAACGCCTGAATAGCTGTACTAATCTGGGCCTAAATTGTTTAAAGGGAATGCTCAATTGGTACCAGATTAAAAAGTTGTGAATGTCCTGTGTCCATAAGAGGTGTGCCCAAAATTTTCAAGCCAAGATGTGTAAATGTAGATGCCTCCTCCATTTTTAGGCACCCAAGTATATGCAGTCTGATTTTTTTCAAATTGCTGAGCATCTACGACAGAAGGTGACTTCAGTGGGATTTGTAGATGCTTGGTCCCTCTAAAAAACCAGGAAGACCATTTTTTATTTAGGTTCCCAAAGAGCCTAACTTGTCCCATCTCTGTTGTTAGAACAGGCAAATTTTTTTCTTTTCTAAACTTAGATAAAATATATGACGATATATTTTATGACATATTTTGCAGAAATTGATGGCCATTTTCTTACCAGCATTGACTGTTGCTAATCAATAATTCTGTAGATGCTATCTTTCCAATCTTTCTGGCTGTGTATAACTTGGTACATAGGGCAGACGAAAACGTCCTAAAATTGCTGTTAATGTTCATGGGACCAACAGACATGGGCAACAAAGGGGGCATATATTTGGCTGCCAGTTCATCCTCCGTCCATTTAAATAAACTCTTGCTAGCAAACAATCTATTTTTAACATTTATTAAGATTGTTTTAATTTAACATAGCTCCGTCTTCATTGTTCTTACTATTTAAGAACTGAATACATTGTGCAAGCTATTTTAGACCTACATTGCTAAAGTTGCTTTAATTTCTATTGATTTCCCATTTTGTTCAACAACGTAGAAGAGGTTTACATGCCCTAAGTGATACCTAGTTAGCTAACAACTAATTAACTTCACTGTATTTACAACACACTGAACACAGAATGAACTCTGTTTAAGAAAGCTTCCTCATGATGTACTGTAAGTACAACAGAATGTCTCCATTCAAGATACTTCACAAAAAGACTCTTTGGCCATGTCTACACTTATCGGGGATCAACGCTGCTGCGATCAATGCAGTGGGGGTTGATTTAGCAGGGCTAGTGAAGACCCACTAAATCGACCACAGAGCGCTCTCTGGTTGACTCTGGTACTCACCTTAATCTTCTCATTCTGGTGAAGTCGATGGGAGAACATCTCCCATCAACTCAGCACAGTGTACACACCGCAGTAAGTTGACCTAAGCTATGTCGACTGTAGCTGGAGTAGCGTAACTTAGGTTGACTTACCGCGGTAGTGTAGACAAGGCCTTAAATTCACACCTGTGAAATATTCCCCCCAAAATTTTGTTTTGCATCATTTTAACGTTTATATAAATTGAATCACAAAATACAGGAAAACAGGAAGTTAAATTTACTTGTTAAAAAGCAAAATACACTTATTAATAAAATAAAAATAAAATAAAGAATAAGCTTCTTTTCCATATAGTCCCCTCTCTTCTCTATACCTCGGTGTTTAAGATGGAGATGAGGCTTTATATTAAAAACATTTTTTTGTCTATCATGTTAAGATTGGCTAAAGAATTACAGGTGGTATGGCCGTCAGTCTGTAGTCTTCTATCAGAGTTTTTATACCTTCAGTTTTACATGTCATCCTGAACTTACTATTATGTGTGATCAGCTGAAGATCCTAGAGTACTTTTTGTGGGCATTAGGGGTGTGTTAGGCCCAATGTCCTTGATAAGTGCCAATTTGCAGAATTCCATTCTGGTCACTTTACATGCACCCTGTTTCTACTCCTGGGTACAAAATGTGGTGTTTCTTCCCCTGAATAGCTGCCACATTGCATCCCAGTATCAACTGCATTTCACTTATGGATGAGTTGGTTCCTCTGTATATGCAAGCACATTTGTAAAAATGCTCGTGGGGTTCTTCACTATTGTTAATCTACTTTAAAAGTCCATATCAGGAATCCTTACATAACTGTTATGAGGCAGTTGTTGTTCACATACCAATTTGTAATAAAATGAAAGAATCGGTAAAAATCCTCTTAATTTTTAATGCAATAAATTAATTCTAAATGTTTAATATTTACTGTCATGACAGAATTCAATCTGTTAAATATTTTAGTACAAACAGTGCTTCTGATAATATAAACAGCTACATGAACAATTATTTACTATTAATTTACTGTCCCAAGGCCTGAGTTGTATGAATGCTTGTGTTACAACTGTCAGAGCAGATGTGCAAGAAGAAAAATATGTGATGGGATCAATACCAGGGCCTGGGATGTCCCAAAGCAGTGTTATGTACAAGAAAGCAATCACCTGTTGCCATTATACCCCCTATTATGGGGGTGGTTCTCATTTGTAGTGTGTGTGCTTTGCCACCTTTCTAATTTAGATTTAAATGTTCACTTCCTTAAAATCCTCTAAACCTTAATGAGGGGTTGGAGGAAACTTAGTATATATAACTTTTGGGTCAATTATGGGTACATGTTCAAACTTATCTCATCCTGCACAGAGTCTCTTTCCTTTTTCAGGAAAGCCTACATTTTGAAATGTGACTATTCATTTTGGGAGCCTTCATTTTTGAGTGCCCAACTTCAGACAATTTAGAGGGCCCTGGTTTTCAGTAGCTGAGTTTTTCAGCACTTTCTGGAAACCAGGGCCCTTTAAGTTGTCCCAGTTTGGGCACCCAAAAATCAGTAGTTGCATTTGAAAATGTGAACTGTAGCATATACTTGTAGCAAATAATAGACTAAAAGAAATACACTTAAATATAATAAAGGTTGCCTTAATTTTTGTTATAAAATAGCTGCAATAAGTGAGTAATTTGCTGTCGTCTGTTTTCTGTCACTAAATGTACTTGATTGAAAACAGTCTCCTTATTTTGAACATTTCATCTGCTCATTTTGCTGCTTATTTCCCACCTTAAGGGTAAACACTGAGAGGAGCAGATGAGCTATTTTAAATAGGCTGTTGTCATTTAAAATAAAAGAAGAAAATACTGAAATATGCAGTTTATAGAACAAAAAATTATGGAAGGTAGGAAAAATTGCAGAAAGACTTTAACTTAATGGAATAAGATTTTGCATTCACAATTTTTCTAGATTGAGGGAGGAAGACAAACCACTCAACCCTGATATGAAATTGAAACAATAAATTGGTGTCAGATATCCTCAGGTGCTAAACTAATTTCTGCTTCTGTATACCTGGAACAAAAATAAAACCATTTTTATATATTTGTAATATGAGCTAAGTCAGGAAAAAATCTTTAAAATTGGGTACCTAAAAGTAAAAGCCTAAATCTGTACAATCATATGAGACTTATAAATGCTTTAGTACTTCTGAACAGTAGGCAACTTTTATTTAGGTGCCTGAATACAGCTTTGTGTGGCTTAATTTACGGCACTAAAATTTGATAGTTTTGTTTTCTCTATTTTATTTTTCACAAGGTAGCCATTTCCTCTTTTTTCCATTGTTTCTACCTTTAGGTGAAATTTGAATATTAATTGTGATGTCTTCATGAAATGTAATGTAAAATTGGATGTTCTACAGAAGTAGATAATTTAAATGTATGGATATATTCATTACTTTAATTGCCATCTCACATTAATATCTACCTCTCGAAGCTTAAGAAATAATTATATCTGTTTAAATGATTCTAACGCAATAGACCCAAAAGTGATATCAAATATTTCAGTTTTATGTTAAATTTAGGAAGACAGTTCTGTCTAAAAATACAATCACATTTCTTCAACCCATTGTAGTATTTTTGTTTTTTAAGGTACCAGTATTTTTTGCAAATTAAACAAGACATTCTTACTGGAAGGTAAGCCTCTTTTATTATGCTGACCGATATATACAATTTATGACCAGTTTGCAGAGATTAAAAGATACATTATTTAATTTTTAGCAATGAATCATTTTACATAAAGATTATGAGCTCTATAATATTTGCTGAACTGATACAATAGTTTCTTTTAGAGTACTTGCAAATGGAAATACTTATAATAAAAACGTCTGTGAAAAACTTGTGCTTTACTGTTCATATCTGTGTATGGTAAATAAATTGATTAAATCAGAAGATTTTCAAAATGATCATAATTCACATGAGGTGTATAACTTTTTTTTTTTTAAATTATAGATTGCCCTGTCCTTATAATACTGCTGCTCTTTTGGCTTCCTATGCTGTTCAATGTAAGTATAATTACTAACTAGGTATGAGTACATAGATTATTTCAAATTATGCCTTCTATTTTTCTGGTTTTTCAATGGTCAGCTAAGTTACCATAAGTTAATGAATAGTAATAAGGATACACAAATGGATTTGTGTGATGAGATGTACCTAAATCTGTACAAAAACAGTGGTATTTTTTCCATCAGTGAGGAAAGGTAAACCTTTTTCTTTCATGCATTTCATGGCATTTTCACTGAAGTGGTCATGAAATTGTTTTACTAGTAAGCTCCCAACTTTCCATTTCCTCTTTATACTAATGTCTAAAGATATGCACCTCTACCTCGATATAACGCTGTCCTCGGGAGCCAAAAAATCTTACCGCGTTATAGGTAAAACCGCGTTATATCGAACTTGCTTTGATCTGCCAGAGTGCGCAGCCCCGCTCCCCCGGAGCACTGCTTTACTGCGTTATATCAGAATTTGAGTTCTATCGGGTCGCGTTATATCGAGGTAGAGGTGTAGTAATGCTTTTTGTAAATCTCTATATGCTCTAAAATGTAATAGGTTACTTCCTCAATAATGAAACTAAAGCTGTTTTTAGATTTAGATATTTCTTACTGTGAACATCCAAAAGTGTGTGGAACAGGGAGTTCTGGTTGTTTCTAGCTGAATAGTTCCAGTTTACATAACTTATTTTATAATAAGTTGCCAATTTTAAACAAGATAGCAGAGCTGGAAAGTCTTGGATAGTGAAGTTTTAGGTCCTTTCTTTTTTTCTCTTTCTTTTATAAAACCTGGGCAATTATATAGAAAATTACCACGATGCGTAGTTAAGTATTTGAAAATCAGGAAATGATAAAAATGAAGATTTTAAAGTTATCTTAATTCTGACCCTTGTGCTTTTCTGCTATTTTAGATACTTATATGTGGTATTTTTTACAATACTCCTTGCCAGGCAAACATTCCATTAAAGTGTTTGTGAAAAGTACAAAGCTTAAGCCTATTTTATGACATATAAAGTATATAACTTAGATTAGTAATGAAACTTGCAAGAATATTTGGCCCAATTATGTGTCCAGCCAAGTTAGCTTTGTACTTAAATGCCTTCTCATATGAGTTGCTCTTAAAAAAGGCTGGGCTTCTGGTTGAAATAAAATATATAGTACAAGAATGCTGTCAAAATTATTAAAATACATACCTTAGAAAAGATCTTACCATATAAATCATGACAATTAAATAAGTCAAGTGAAAAGAATTAAAAAAAAGAAAAAGAAAATGTGTACAGTAACTCCGCACTTAATGTTGTAGTTATGTTCCTGAAAAATGTGAATTAAAGTGAAACGATGTTAAGCGAATCCAATTACCCCATAAGAATTAATGTAAATAGCGGGGGGTTAGGTTCCAGGGAAACTTTTTTTTGCCAGACAAAAGGCATTATATACATTTTAAACAAGCAATTTAATACAGATATTAAACAGGCTGGCAGCCCTCCTATCAGCTCCCCTACACCCTCCCTCCCCCCAGTGCCTCCCGCCTGCCAGCGGATCCGGTGGATCAGCACCTTCCCCCTGCTCCCCCGCCTCCTGCCCGCGGCAATCAGCTGTCAGCCCAGCCTCCTGAACGCTGCAAGACAGCTGATTGCCACGGGCAGGAGGTGGGGGAAGCAGGGAGAAGGTGCTGATCCGCGGGGTCTACCGGGAGGCGCGTAGGGGAGCTGATGGGGGGCTGCCAGCCGTGGACAAAGCAGGTGGCCAAACGACGTTATAGGGAAGCATTGCACAACTTTAAATGAGCATGTTCTGTAATGGAGCAGGGACGTAACATCAAAACAACGTTAAGCGAGAGGATGTTAAGTGGGGAGTTACTGTATGTATATTCAGGGGTGTAAAAACATTTGTTAATGCAGGAATCGGCAACCTTTGGCACGCGGCCTGCAAGGGTAAGCCCCCTGGCGAGCTGGGCTGGTTTGTTTACCTGCCGCGTCTGCAGGTTCGACCGATCACGGCTCCCACTGGCCGCAGTTCGCCGCTTCAGGCCAATGGGGGCGGAGGGAAGCGGCGCAGGCCGAGTGGGAGCCGCGAATGGCGAAACCTGTGAACGCGGCAGGTAAACAAACCGGCCTGGCCTGCCAGGGTACTTACCCTGGTGGGCCGCGTGCCAAAGGTTGCCTATCCCTGGTTTAATGTGTTTCAGAAATTATCATGTAATCTGACTGTATTGTAATGAATGTGCCCACTCCATCCTTCATGCAAGTTAAGGGCTAAGTTCCCTGTAAGCTGCATGTCTGGGCGGCCGCCCAGCAGGCTATCAAGTGCCGTGCTGTTCAGGTGTCCCTTCCCCCACTGCTGTGTGCTGTTTCTGCCCTCTGCCTTGGAGCTGCTCCTGGGAGCTTCCTGTGCGGAGTGGGGCTGAGGGAGGGGAGAGGGGTGCTGATGTCAGGGTGTCCCCTGCCCACCCCCTCCCTGTACCCCATCTCCACAGAGCGGGGGTGGAGGGACACGACAGGGCTCAGGACAGATGGAGCTTGCTGGCAGCTGCTGCTGTGTCTGAACTTGCTGATCTACTTAAAAGGGCAGCATACTTAAAGTGGGGTCAGCGTACTTAAAGGGGCAACGTGCGTCTCTCTTTGTCACACATATGCTGTGCGTCTCTGTCACACACACACACACACACACACAGTCTTTCACACTCACCTTCCAACATATACTTGTGTTGTTGTTGTTATCTTGATACTTCTTTCAAAGTGTGTTATTTTAGTTTTTTGACTGGTGTATGCATTTCATAATTTTTATTTCTCTCTTACGCTTAAATGTAATTCTTTAAGTAGTGAGTTCTAAAATGTCTAACCTGTCCTGGCTGGAGTAATGATCCCTATGGTAATTTTTTAAAAGGTATATTATATCTAGATTTTTGGTTTTTACTGGTGGCGCACATCTGGATATTACCTCGATATGGTGCACATAACAAAATTCATTCTGCACATGGATGGAAAAAATTAGAGGGAACATTGGTTCAGGGGGTCTTTGTCCAACTAGCTGGAAGAAAAGGGGTGTTGACCATCTACGGGCTCTCTTACAGCAGGTGGGGACATGGGGGAAAGTTTACAGGATGGATAGGAAGGGCATGAAGCAGTTGGGGCCAGGTCAGGAGAAGGACACTGCATTGCCCTTCCTGCTCACTGGAGGAGTGTGTGTGTGGAGGGGGGAGGAGGCGGCGATATTTATACCCCATGTAGCCTCAGAAGGTCGCCTTCCAGGATCAGGCTAAGTTAGGTTTGCACATGCAATCTTACTGTTGACATTGCCTGATATTTGAATGCTTAAAAGTACAACCTTAATGTTCTCCATTATGTTTGTATGTGAGATATTTTATGGTCCCAGAGGCTTTAGCATATGGGACACTTTATAAATATGTATACACAATAGCTATAAGTAGGGCCCTACCAAATTCACGGTCCATTATGGTCAATTTCATGACCATAGGATTTGAAAATTGGTAAATTTCACGTTTTCAGATGTTTAAATCTGAAATTTCACTGTGTTGTAACCATGGGAGTCCGGACCTAAAGGGGGATTGTGTGGGGAGGTCGCAAACGTGTTGTAGGAAGGTAATGGGATTGCCACCCTCACTTCTGTGCAGCCTTCAGAGCTGAACTCTGAAGGCAGCAACTGCAGAGGTTCCTGCAGCTGCAGGAGGTTCCCAGAGGTGGAGGTGGGTCTGATCTGTCCTCCTCTCTCTTCTCCCCCCGCCCCCCGAGCAGCTGTGCAGGAGATGGACAAGTCCTGTCCCTCCCCTGCCCAGCCGGAGCTAGGAGCCCCCTTCGCTGGGGCACTCCCGGCAGCACAGGGAAGATCGGACACAGCTCCACAAGTCTCCAGCTGCAGGAACCTCTGGGGCTCCTGCCCAGTCCAAGAGCATCCTGCAGCTGGGGGAGGCACCCGGATGTGGGTCTGGTCACGCCCCTCCAAAGCAGCTGTGCATGAAATGGACAAGTCTTGTCCCTCCACTGCCCAACCGGAGCTAGGAGTCCCCTTTGCTGGGGCACTCCTAGGAACAAGGGGACATCAGATTTCATGGGGAAGGGCTTATTTCAGGGTCCATGACTTGTTTTTCATGGCTGTGAAATTGGTAGGGCCCTAGCTATAAGGAAATAGAACAGGGACAGTCTTTAACTAAATGTGCTGCTTCTCCAAAACAATAAATCATTTACAAGATCTGAAATTGATTTTTAAAACTGGTTTTCAGTACTGTCCAATTATAGTCATGCTCTCAAAGCCTAACTTTTTAGCAATCCTACTCATTTTGTTTGTTAAAATTGGTCGTAGATCTTAGATTTAATAATGCAGGAGCTGTGATCTTTATTAGTGTGGTAAAATTATAAAACATCGTTTGAAAAATTGTGATAAATTTCTATAATTCTAATCTTCAATTGTTTGAATAAACTGATATATGAGCTGACATAAAAATAAGCAATTTTTTTGTGCTTTTGGAAATACCTTGGCAAGAATGCATTAGGTTATTTTTGCAAATCTTATATTCTAGAGGATAAAATTATAACAGGTTTTGGAAAGATTGAAAAAGTGAGTCCTTGTAATGAAATGAAAACATGGATACACCCAAACAGTATTTGATTACAGAAATACCCTGGAGCAACAAAATTCTGTTTAATTAGGGTTAATCATTATATAGGTGGTAAGTAAGTTAAGTACATTATAACAGGAAGATTTCATAATGGGGGGGATAGCTCAGTGGTTTGAGCATTGGCCTGCTAAACCCAGGGTTGTGAGTTCAATCCTTGAGGGGGCCATTTGGGGATTTAGTTGGGGATTGGTCTTGCTTTGAGCAGGGGTTGGACTAGATGACCTCCTGAGGTCGCTCCCAGCCCTGATAGTCTATAATGTCATAAACTATTTTGCCAAGCCAGCACCTTTTTGTCATTCAAGTCCTTTTTGAAAACTTCTTCTGTGATACCGACTGAGCTTATAACTCATGTTAAAGAAACAAGGTGAATTCAAAATTCTGTCTTCTTTGTCTGTTCTAGATCATAAGGTGTGTGGGGCCAGGACTGTGTTAAACTTTGGGTATTGTACAATGCTGAATATGTTGTTTGCACTAAACAAGTAATAATCTTTCCCTTCAATCTCTTAGCCGAATTGGGAGACTACAACCATTCAGAAAACTTGCCAGGCTACCTCTCAGACTACTTTTTCATCCCTAGCCAGCCTCAAGACTTTGAAAAAGAAATAGCAAAATTACATCATCAGCATATGTAAGAATTTACAGAAAAATTTATTCTTATTTTATAATATCACTCTCTACAGATGCTGTGCCTTTGTAGAAATATTGCCTGAATAAACTTAACAGGTGAATTTTTATAATGCAGTATTTTTACATGTCTTTATATAAAGTATTGCTGCAGTTTGGAGGAGAGGGAAGATTCAGAATGAGTGTGCTAATCTTTAAATTACTTTGAAGAAAGGATATATATGAGACTTTATTTCTATAGTAGTGTGTGAATTTTTATAGGAAATTTTGGTTTCTTTAAGAAAAGTCTTCAGCCATTCATAATGATCTGCTTGCATAAGTTTTCTGTGTACGTTGCCTTTACCAGCAACAGGGAATTACTGTAGAAGAGTGTGTGTGTGTATATGTTTAGAAGTATATTAAAGAGGAGCTCTGTGAACTTCACAAGCTTGTACCTCCAGCAACTGAAGTTGGTTCAATAAAAGATATTATCTCAACTATCTTGTCTCCCTCATATCCTGGGACCAAGATGGCTACAATAACACTGCAAATAACTATGGAAGATATCAAATTTTGCCATTTAAAATGGAACCTTCACAACATAGAGAAGGAGGAAGGCAGACTGAACAGTGACATTCACTTCCTGAGCAGATTCAACAAACAAAACATAATTTCCAGAGGATTCACCAGAAAAAACGCTGCAGAAAAACTGAGGAACCATCTCCTGAACTTTACATATTCCAGAAGTGACCACTTCAAACAAGAAATCATCACATGCTCCCACACACTGGAAGAAAAAAATCAGGAAACCCCAAATAACAAACAAACAAAATCTGATGACAGCCAACAACACAAAAACAAAAAGTGGAACCAACTATAACAACTTCACAACCGACACCACCACCTCTGGGAGAAACCAAGATACCATAACCTATCACATGGACATTAAACAACACCCCAACATCATCAACCTATCAAGACTACTTCTAATCTATATTGTAGTATCTGTACTCTCCAAGGGACTGAATTTCTGCCCCACCACGGAACCTGATACCTTACTAACGTGGAGAATGAGAAGAATTCTTTTGATGACTCTTCCTCAAGGAATTATTTCACAACAAAGACGACAATACCCACAACTACCACATTTCCGTTGACAGTCATAAGAAGAAGTAATCATCTGACTGCATACAGACACACAGCAGAAGAAACCACATACTTGATCATTACATTGATTACTTTCAGAGAAAAATTGACTGAACTCCTCAACAAATATTATATCCACACAATCTCTCTACCATCGAGAGGATTGCTGTACAGTCCCTAAAATCTAACCATCAAATAGTGACCAAACCAGTAGACAAAGGAGGTGCCATCATAGTCGTTAATCATGATGACTACATCAATGAGGCCAACAGATTACTCTCTGACACCACCTAGCATAAAAAACACAATTCACACAGGAATTTAAAGATACCATCAACTCCTTCCCCAGGCAACTCCAAGAAAAACTCTATAACCTCATCAACCCCTCCTCTCCCACCCCAGTAACCGTCTACATGCTTCCCAAAATGCACAAAAAAGGGAACCCAGACAGACCCATCATATCTGGCCATGACACTTTCACGGAAGAAATATCAGGACTCATAGAAACCATCCTCGAACCATTCGCCATGCAAAAGGCCAGCTTCCTCCAAGACACTGCCAACTTCCTCCAAAAACTCCACAACATTAACGGCCTCAGAATGCCATCCATGCCACCACAGATGTCACCTTCCTACACACCAACATCCATCACCATGATAGTATCACTGTCGTTACATTTAACAAACACTTTGTCCAAACCATGGGTACTAGGTGGGTTCCCAGTATGCCAGCCTCTTCATGGGCCATCTCAAGGAAGAATTTCAGGGAAAATGCACCACAAAACTAGTGATATGCCTGAGATACATAAATGATAAAAAAAACAAAAACACCCTATCACCATGGGTAAACAGTTTTCACAAAATGACCACTCCATATCAGCCCTCTCAGTACTCGTCCTCAATGGAAACATTCAAAAGGCAAGCTTGGGAAATTAAATTCATAATTCTGCTAGACACTAAAAACCATGTACTCAACAGAGAGACTAGTTTTACGGCTCATTACAACAATTTTTAATACATCTCGCTGCCTGCTAACCCTTAATCGACCCCTTCATTTTAAGTGGTGTCTTACAGCATGCGTTAACCCCTTATGCTTAATAGTTTGTCCCAGTTTGTAGTTAGCTCAAACATTCTAGTTACCTTCCCCGGACCAGCAAAAGAGCTTTGCAAAGTTTGAAACCTTTACCTTCCACCAACAGAAGTTGGTCCAACAGATGTTACCTCATTGCCTTGTCTCTCTCTCAGAAGTAGATAAAGCAGTTTTGCAATTCATCAGATTTTATCAGTTATATGCAGTTGTATGACTTTCTACTACAGAGCCAAAAGGATATGAAACAAAAAAACATTGAAAGTAAATGTCCTAATTTGTGTAATAATATACAGTTGATAAACTTTCAGTTAAAAAGAGTCTATTTAGTATGTTAGGAAATGGGCACTAAAATGTTTAACAGGGGTTGTACTCCGCTAACACATTTATTTATTACAGATAGGGGATACTGGTGACTTTAGCAACTACCAAAATTGCCAGTTAGTGACTGACTACACTGCTCAGTTTCAGTCAAACATATAGCAAATTAAAAAGGTTGGGGGAGTAAGGAAAAACAAACAATTCGAACTCGGTGATTGTACAAATATTAAAATCTAGGGTGGACCCTGCAGAGAAGATATTATTTCAATTCAAAATGTAGTACTAATAGCAAGAGCAGTTTCTAGAGACTTCACTGCCAACTCTAAGGTTTTCAGGCCCTTTAAGGCACCTTTCACTGTGCCATTTGAAATAAACATATATATGTGCAGAGTATGTATTGCAGACTTCATCTAATGACATTTTTGTTGTGTGGAGGCAGAAATGGCAGAATTGTGAGTGTACACATGTGGAGACCAATCAACTAATTAACAAATATCTGTGAGGAAAGTGCTTGAATCTCTAGCTACCAGAGTTACTGCATGACGATCAGTGTATATGGTGGAGTCAAGGGGGAGTTGGTTTATCAGAAAAGATGGGGTTAAAGTAATGAATTTTTTTAATCTGCTTGAGCAGACTAAGGGATCTGGATATTTTATGTACTTTTGGGCTGCTTCATATTTAACCCATCTTTGTCATTATAGAGGCTTGTCTCCTGCAGAAGCTGAGTTCAATTATCTCAATACAGCACGTACCTTAGAACTCTATGGAGTTGAATTGCACTATGCAAGAGTAAGTTTGAATGAATTCATACCGTAATATAAAAGTAGATTCATGATATTTTCAGGAACAGTTTAGTATAATTTGAGTATTATGTTCAAGGCCCTAATTCAGCAGGGTACTCAGTCATGGGCCTAACTTTCAGCAATTTGAGTAGCCCTTATTTGACTTCTTTGGGACTACTCATGCTTAAAGTTACACAAATGATTAAGTACCTTGCTCAGTCTGAGACTAAGTAAGGTGAACATCAGGCTGTGCCAGTTATTTGCAACTGTATTGGATAAATGTGCTTGTTGAATGTCTCTTTGGCATTTAGGGAACTTTTGGCTTCTGAAGTTTTAATTTGGCTTCAGTTAATATCCTATTAAACTGAATGGGAAGTTCTCACATTTACTATCTCACTTAAGTCGCAAGTTCCATAAACCTTTGTATAATTTAATATTGTGAAGGTTACATCATTACAACCAGGGCAATAATACACTTTTTAAATGGACAGTGCAGATTATGGCCAATATCCAAGTGTGTATCTAAGAGTTCATTATCTAAGTTCTTGTCAATATGTTAAAATGCATCATTTGTAAGTAGGTCATTCGTAGGAACAATTTCCCATCTGTTTCTTGAAGCCCCACCAACACAGATTTACATTTTACTTAAAACTATAATCTTCAAACAGCATGGATTCTTCTATTAAAAACAAGTCATGTGTTCTGATTTCTGATCTTAATTCTACATAAAGAAATGTGCTAAATAGGATTTCAAGTATTTACAACTTTTACATTACATGGATGCACCCAATCCTTATACACATGTTGGGATATAGCAGGCATTTGATAGAGTGCAGAAACATTTTTAGCAAAGTATGGTTTGAAATAGCAAAAGTCTTATTTGTGCTAGGATCTCCCACCTCCAAACCTAAAACTTAGGTCGACCTAGCTACGTCACTCGGGGATGTAAACAATTTTATACCGTGTGTGACATAGTTAGGTCGACCTAACCCTCACAGTAGATGCAGCTAGGATGATGGAAGAATTCTTCGTTCGACCTAGCTGCTGCTTTTCAAGGAGGTAGATTTACTATAGTAATAGAAAAACCCTTTTAGTCTCTGTAGTAAGTATCTATGCTATATCCGCATAGCTGCAGCACTACACACGTGCCACTGTAGCGATTGTAGTGTAGACAATGCCCTAAGTACTGAAATTGCAACTTGCTGTCATAGGAGTATAAGTTGTTAGTTGAGTTTACTGTTGGATTGCTGCCAAGTCAGTTTACTGAGCCTGCGATTCATAATCATCTGTGTTTGGATACATTGTGTAATATATTTCTTTTAGGTAATTTTCACTACTACAACTACTTCCAATAAGTTACCTTCTATTTCAAGGCTATTTAAGCAGATAAATCCATTAGAAGACAAGAATAGGAGTATCTGTGTAAAACTGGAAAAAGATGCATTCTTCCAGAGAATGGATTACCTCAGTTTAAATTACTAAATCAATATTAAAAGTGTCATAATCTAAAAAGGATAGTGGGCCTATGAGACAAACTGCAGGAATGTGCACTTCCCTTTAGAGCCTGCCATAGCGGCTAAGAATCTTGGATTTTTATTTTTAGACATTATTTCCATAATTATTACTTATCACTATAGCACTTGAACACTCTTTAGTTTGTCATTATTACAATAAAAAAAATTGGAATTATGGGAGGAGGAAGAGACAAAGGCTACGATATAAACAGGGAAGGCGCTGTGTAAAGTCTTGCAAGTGGTAAGTTGGAACCCCTTGTTGAATGGGGAAGGAAGTTAAGGTAGTGGTTCACAGGATTGGAGTGACATGCAAAGAAGATAATTTCAGTTGCTGGGCACCACGTGTACTAGAGTGCATATAGATTAGAGTGAGGGAGACAGTTATTGTAGTCTAGGTAAGTGAAAAGGGCATGGAACAGAGATTTAGCAGTGAGAACAGAGGGTTAGGTGGAAAAGGAAAGAGATAAATTGCATTTGTGAGGGGAGTACTTCCTAATAGTGAAGGGAAAAAATGGGGTAAATTTTCAGCTCAGGTTAATAGGAACTGTACCATTAAATGTTCATTGCATTAAAAACTTGCCCCAGTAGGTTAATTAAAATATGATTTTGGTGTGTGTGTCTGAGAGGGGATGTGGATGACCATATATAAAATATATATGGGTTTCTACAATATATATTTTAATTGTTTTGTGTTGAATCTATTGTTTTGTTCTCTTTTAAAGGATCAAAGTAACAATGAAATTATGATTGGAGTGATGTCAGGAGGAATACTAATTTATAAGAACAGGGTACGAATTAACACCTTTCTGTGGTAAGGAAAACTGTTTTCAACAAATGCTTTTGTGTTTATTATTTCAAAATATGTTCTTCAAATTAATACAAGCAGCTTCATGATGATAAAGCGACCTAAAATGATTCAATATTTGTACCTCAAGTATAGTGAGTGACTTCATATACTGTGCACTGGGTACAGCATGTGGATGTTTTTATGAATGAGGATTTTCCTTCTAAAAACTTTTTAGGCTATACTGTTAAATGTTTGTAGTGCATAACATAGTTTCATCACAGTTTTCCTGCAGGAATTTGGAAACTTATGTAGTGTTCAATAAGACTGTGTAGCCAGGGTCAGTGTCGTGGGAATTAAAAAAATTCTGTTCTCACTGTGAAATTTTATGACTATGTTGGATTCTTAGTGTAAATATTTGTACTAGAATTTAGAACTACAATCTTGATCAATAATAAATGATCATGACTGTTTTTTCTGTTTCTTCTTTTGTGGTTAAGCTATACTGAGTATTAAAAATGTAAATTATTGGCTTGGTGCAGCACTTGAGAATATTCAAGGAGTGTTTGTTAGTGTGTTTCTCTCCATCCAGAGGTGGTATAGCCATGTTCACTTTAGGTAGAAGATAAAGTAAGAGCATTTGTTGAGGAAAATGCAATAATAATTTCCCTTAAATATATTGTATTTTTAAGATTTTCTGTCCTGTTACCTTTAACTCCAAATTTTTCGTGGCAATTGCTCAAAATTGTACCTACTGGGATGCCCTGTTCCACATAGCAATATGGGAAAGGAAGGGTAGTAATGAACCCCAAGTTGAGAACGCATGTTCTATTGGATCCAGACCTTTTCCCCACCAAGTCTGGCATCTTGACTCTGTGCCACATAGCTTACGCTTCAGAGGAAAAGAAAAAAAATCCTTATAATTTCATCGAAGAAGCAAGGCTGTATGCAGAGACCTACTGGAAGTGAAGACTAGACATGAACCTAATTGAAAAACACACAACATTGTTATCTTAATATTTAGCTTTTTTTCTAAAGCTCTTAGCTCAACACCAGCTATCTCTGTACTTCTCTTTTTCTCCTTGGCTACTGAGATCCTTGGATAGTGCTTGTGACTGTAACTTTTACTTTCAGTAATTTCTAATAAAATAAGACATACTGAGTGAAGTAACTGCTGTCAAACTTCCATAACTTTTTCAAGGCTGTTTCCATTTTTCTTATAAATAGCCCTTGCTCCATTGGTTCTGTTTGTCTGTGTAGAATCCGTTTAGGTTTTCTCATTGAACATATCATTATAGAAACTGAGTGGACTGTATCTGCCTTAGAACTGTGACTGGAATAAATCAGACTTACAAAATTGTCATGAAAATGTACCAGCCCTACATTTATCAGACACCAAATCTATTTACTCCAAGACAATGAAAAGTGAACTCATATTTTGCTTGCCCATTGATTTGTTTGTCGTTGTTAAGTTAATAACATTTTGGAAGGCTGTACTAAGTCCTTTTTCGCTTAAGTCTGATTCTGACATCAAGCAGCCTCACAGAAGTGTCCTCTCTAGTCAAGTAACCACGGATATCAAGTATAGATTTGTGTTTAAAGGCACAACACAACAGAATGGTAATATCAGCATGTGACATTAGCATAGAAGCTAGGTCACATAATTGGTAACTAAAATTGTATTTCTCTAGGACACACACAAGCTGTCACAAGATGAGAACTGTAGCCTGATCTATAGATTATGTATTAATTATATTGATTACATAAGAATTCCCAGTTATCACTTTGAGGGTTGATAGGTTCTTGTCCCAAGATCAGGCCCAATAGTATTAAAATTACTATATAATTGGGAACTCTGATGTGCATAGTTGCAACACGCACTCTATAGGAACTTTTCTATATTTACAAGAATGTATTAATACATTTAGCAAAGTCACAAACACTCCAACTCAATAAGATAAATAATAATAATACAGAAAGTACATCTGAATATCCATATTCACACCATCCATTGCAGAACAACCTGAAATACTAGCCATTATCATCATCATCGGCCATCATTCTGGCATCTTCCAAGGACTACATCTCTCTCTTTCACTGCTCACTGGCTGGGATGTAACTTTTATAATATGTTGCGCTGACTCCACTATGTCTAATGTATATTCAGTAGGGGTTTCTCCCCTCTTCCTTATTTGTATTTTCTCATCCTACTAATGTTGAGGTGTTCTTTTATAGGTTAGTAGATTAATGATTTCAACATATTATATATGTGTCAATTCATTGCCATGGCACTCTTGCAATTGGATGTTCTTTCCAAAACTTTCGAAAAGCTGATGTTAGCAAATTTTTTTGTGGCTAGCTGTGTGGACAGAATTCCCCCTGGAACTCTTATTTCCAGTTCCCTAAAACTTACGGGTTCCCGTTGGGTCATTTGTCTGTGCCAAAGTTCATAGGTCTCAAGCTTCGTGCTCACTGCTGAAGCCAAAGTCTTACGGAATAAAGGCCTGTAGGTTCCTTGCATTACTGCTGAATATAATAAAGGCCGAATATAACAAGTGTGGTCAAACTGTGTCTCGCAAGCCACCTGTGGCTCTTTTACAGTTAAAGTGCAGCTTGCAGAGCCCTCATACTCCCCTCCATTCTCCCACTGTCAGACTGGGGTTGGGGGAGCTCGAGGCTTCTGCCCTGAGGCAGAGTGGTGGGGCTATGGGCTTTTGCCAGAGATGACTGGTGCCTGCTCAAAGTGTGTGTGTGGGGGAGGGCACAATTTAAAGGTTCGGCCCATCCAACAGCTTGCGTCATGCCCCCCCAGGCCTGCTCCTCCTCTTTCCCTCAGCAGCCCCTCCCTGCAGCTCCCAGGTGTTAGCTCCATGTGGAGAGACAGCAGCAAACAGCTTCAGGGAGGGAGAGGCAGCAGCAAAAGCAGCAGCTCTCCCTGCAGTTCCCAGCTGTTTGTCACTGCTTCTTCCAATGGCCACAGCTTCCTGCTTGCTGGCTCCAGTAGCTGCCATGCAAGGAGAGAGGCCAGCAGCACCATGTAACCAAGTGGGGCCAGCAAACCCTGGCAAAAATCTGGGGGCGGAGGCAGGCATGTGACCCCATGAGCCCCCCTCATATGTTGCCTTCTGCCAAGCAAGGCGGGGGGGTCTTAGGGCTTCAGGCCCATGGGGTGCACCTGCTGGGGCTCGGGGCTTCAGCAGGAGTGGGGCTGAAACCCTGAGCCCTGGCAGGCACGCCCCAACTCTTGGACTTCTGAAGATTGTCATATGCGGCTCAGACAGTCAGTAAGTTTGGCGAAGCCTGGAATATAATGAAGGCAAGGCAGTGAATATAATAAAGGCAAGCTAGCCCTATGGGCTACAGAACTGTGTTATACTATGATCACTTTAGTCAATGTGGTAATTCTGCTAAGAGCCACTTAAGGTATAAACTGTGAAGTGTTTCTGCATTGATGAAATAGTTATTTTATTCTGAGCTTTTGATGAAATCTATCTGTGGCTGTGGGTGCTGAGTATTCCTGAAAATTACATGATTCAGCATCTGTTTCAGGTCTTCTCTTCAAGTTTCTTAAATAACAGAAAAAACTTAAATATAAGGAAATATTTCTTACCCTTAAAGATAATGCATCTAGAGATTTTTGTGATCTCTGTTTTTTGTGATCTCAGTGGTTAAAGTTCTAGCCTGGGATTCAGGAGACCTGAGTTCAGGTCCCTGCTCCACTACAAAGCTCCCGTGTGACCTGGAGCAAGTCAGTTAGTTCTTCTTCAAGGAGTGTCCCTGTGGTCACTTTAGGTGAATCTGCTTCCCACGCTCGTAATCGGAGATTTTTAGTAGCAAGTCAGCTCGTCTTCAAGGAGCGTCCCTGTAGTCCCTTTAGATGAATCTGTTCCCCCACGCTTGTAATTGGAGATTGTTAGTAGCAGTGCCTGGTTGGGTCGCACATACGTTGTCTCTGTCTCACACCACCTCTGGCAGTTACATAGTGCTGTGTGACCAACCTTCCCTCAGTTCCTTCTCTACTGCCCTTAGCTTGAGATGGAGCATTTAGCAGTGTCTCTGTACTTTAGCTTACTCTAGTTTAACTTTAGAATACTAGCTGGTTAGTAGTTAGTTAATAGTTAGTCAATAATTACTTACCCATCCCTGTTTATTTTCTTAAAAAAAACAAACAAAACCACTTTTTTTTTCTTTTCTTAGGAATTTAAATTTCAGTTGTTAGGACACCCCTTGGTGTAGCATAGTTACCCTCCCTCATGAGAGGAACCCTCCTTTGAGGGGCATGCCTACCTCCCCCCGTTTTAAATGTTGCCTCACTTGCCACTTCTCAATCTGAGTCTGTGATGGGCACTCTGTGTGTCTGCTGCCTCGGTGAGACACACGTACCTCAAAAGTGCTCCCAGTGCCACAACTTGAAAGTCCATGCCAGAAAGGTGAGACATAGAGCTAAAACTTCTCATGATGGAGAAGTCTTTATGGCCCATGTCCAATCCGAGATCACGGACCCCTCCGGGGCAACAGTTTCCTACAGCAGCATCTGACAGGTTCTCCTCCACAAGCTCAGGGGAAGGAGCACTCTGCCAAGAAGGCAGCAAAGAAGCGGGTTCCGAACTCCCCTCCTTGGGAATCCGCCAAAAAGAGCCGACTCAGTAGTCTCCATCGGTACCAACTGCACCAAGACCTTCCACCTTTGAGGTAGCGGGACCATCTGGTACCGTGAGTACCACGCAAGCAAAAGACCCTAAGCAGGCTGGCTTGGAAAAAAGCAGTAAAGGGAGACCTACAATCCCTGCCTCGGTACCACCGGAGCCACTCAAACATGTGGCACCGAGCAGCTTGGGAATGCTACAGGCTGTGGCGTCACCTTCTGCACGACCCTTGGCACCAACAACTGCGGCAAAGTCATCGGTACCGCTGACAACTCCTTCTTTGGTACTGATGCTTTCAGTACCGCAACAGTTTCTCTGCCACAAAGATCTTCTGGTCTCCTCAGCACCGGAGTCTCCACTCCTTGATAGCGACCTCAGTGCTGCATGCTCGGTACCAAGGCAACTTACTACACTGCCCAGATCAGCTCCTCCTTTATCTAGTGATGAGGATGAAGGGAAAATCTACTCCTCACCTACCCACACAGCTACTAGACAAGGTCCACAAGAACATGATGATTATCATCACCCAGGACCTAAAACTCCAGGCTGGTACCTGCACATATAGATGCCACATATGGATGCCATTTCTACCACAGTGTCCTTCCTGGGATGCATGGGCAGCGTACTGCCAACAATACCCTAAGCCTCCCAGTTCACTCAGGGTGAGATTGAGGCATTCTCCTTCACCCTTTGTACCTGGACCATCTGACCCTCCAGGAGAGGCAGTCAAGGAATTAAAGGAGACTTTGGACCAGGACCCTGCACCAGGTGCCAAATTTTCATTCTCTTCCCTGGATGAAACAGTCATGCCCACCATGGGGGCTGATTTTAAACAGTTCCAGGAACTGTTTACGAGGATTGCAGATTCCCTGGAGATACAGATAGATCTGATACAGCATATCCACTTTATGTGCGAATTTTAGGATTCATCAGGATTGTGATATCTGCATATGTGTACAGATGATTTTGCTACACCAAAAAGTCCCTCCTTGAGTTGATGCAAACCTGATCTATTTATGTGCCCCTCCCCCCCAAGTCATAGTATTATCTGAGTGCCTGTGGATTGTTTTCTGCAGTATCATTTGAAGTCTCTTAATTTGTTCTAAATTCTGAGTAATTTGAATATGCACTTGAAGGATGAATTCTATAGGTTAGGTCAGGATTTACTGGCTACCATGACACCAGCTTGGGTCTGCCCCTGCTTTCTGATGCAGTTTATATAGTTGGTCACACTCTGTATCTTGATTTTGAGGCTAGGATTAGAGATAAGGAAGGGATGTGTGTGTGTGTGTGTTTGTTTTGCAGGCTAAAGAAACGATTGTCTGGCTAATGGCCCACTTTGTCAATGATCTAGTAATATGTTCTCCTGTACCATCCTAAACACTCTCTTCCTTGGCTCCTTCCTCACGAGTTCCCATTGTATTTAGTTGACTTGCAACTGATGAACTCTTGGTCTGAGTTCTATCAATTGCTCCATAATGAGATTTTGAAATCTTTTACCCCATGCCTGTGGCAGAAGGATGCAGAGAAGTTTCTTCACATCTAGCATCAGCAAAGTCACAGTCAGCAGAACTGTTTTGTGTGGTTAATAACCTGATTAATCCAGGCTGCGGTCAGTGATGGAGTGAGATTTCCCCTCACCTTTGTTCACCAGTGTCTGGATTTGCTGATCTTGTTTTCTCAGATTTTTCCTGGGGCGAAGGAGTAGGGAAGGTTGTGATGGGATTAATTTTTTTTTATGTTGATTGTGCTTAGAGATCAAAAAATGCATACATGGCAAAGTCTGAATACACCTTGATTATGTTTGTAATGCTTTGTGCACTTGCTAACCAGTTACTTGGCATAGACTTCATCCTAGGTTTATAAAGGTAGTTTTGCACCTCAATAACTTTATTAGCAATTTATTTTATTACTTAAGAGTAAATGGGTGATGGTCATTTTCCTTTGACCTCAGTTATATCACAAAGCTGGAGAAGGAGGTGAAGCAGAACTTGGCAAGTGTAACCACGGAAACAGTTCCATAGCTGGCATGCTGGTGAAGGTTCAAGGTGACTTTGAGCCACTTGTCAAGATTATGTCACCAAATTAAAGGGAGGATTGGGATGATTTCCTGACCCTGGTGCTTTTCACTTCATTTTCAAATATTGCTCCATCATCCCTGACTGACACGGCTTATCTTTGGACCTCATTTAAAAAAAAAAATCTTCTCAGGAGTAAATTTTATTGCCTTTTGAATGGAGCAAATTGTGCTGGATGGCAAGTATTTTCAGAAACGCCCAGAGGAGTACAGCCTGGCACCCTTTAGATCAGGGGTGGGCAAACTTTTTGGCCCGAGGGATACATCTGGGAATAGAAATTGTATGGTGGGCCATGAATGCTCACAAAATTGGGTTTGGGGTGCAGGAGGGGGTGAGGGCTCTGGTTGGGGGTGCAGGCTCTGGGGTGGAGCCAGAAATGAGAAGTTCAGGGTGTGGGAGTGGTCTTGGGGCTAGGGTTGGGGAGTGGGATGTGGGGGGGGAGGGCTCCGGCTGGGGATGAGAAGTTTGGGGTGTAGGAGGGTTCTTTGGGCTGGGACCGAGGGGTTCGGAGGGTGGGATGGTGATTAGGGCTGAGGCAGGAGGTTGGGGTGCTGGAAGGGGTGCAGGCTCTGGCTGGGGGTATGGGCTCTGGGGTGGGGCTGCGGATGAGGGGCTTGGGGTGCAGGAGGGTGCTCTTGTCTGCGATCGAAGGGTTTGGAAGGCGGGAGAGGGATCAGGGCTAGGGCAGGTGGTTGGGGCGTGGGGAGAGGCTCGGGGGTGCAGGCTCCGGGCGGTGCTTACCTCAAGCGTCTCCCGGAAGCAGCGGCATTTCCCTTCTCTGGCTCCTACGCGGAGGCGCAGTCAGGCGGCTCTGCATGCTGCCCCATCCGCAGGCACTGGCCCGCAGCTCCCATTGGAGTGCCGGAGGGGGCCATTGGAGCGCGTAGGAGCTGGAGGGGGGCCATGCCGCTGCTTCCGGGAGCCGTGTGGAGCGGCCCCTGACCCTGCTCTCCGGCTGGAGCGCCGGAGTCGGGCAAGCCCCAGCCCCTGGTCCCCAGCGGGAGCTCGAGGGCCTTAGTTTGCCCACCGTGCATTAGATCATTGCCATCTTCTTCAAATTACAGAAGTTGAAAGTTGTCATTATACCCCATATAATTTTGATTTAACAAAATACGGTATAAATTCCAGGTAATAAGTGCACTTCATACAGGTTTGTTTACCCAGTGATCGTGCTTCCTTGCTTGGTTTTGTGGAAAAGTTCTTGTGCAAAAGGAAAACAAACACTTAGATTTCCCAGTCCCTTACTCTTTGTCTTACTTACATCTGTGGTATGGCTTTTTCGTAGACCTAGTGGGAAGGGGACTCTTATTGAAATGATGACAGGACATCAGTGGGTTACTATGGGAGCACATTGAAGAAACTTCACTTAACACAACTGTCTGCATAAACTGACTATTTTTGTATTTATTCTTATAATATAGCCATTGATTTAGTTCTGAGTGAAAAGCAGGTATTTTGTAACATTTCTGTTCCGATTTTTTTATTTCAACAAACCTGTATCTTTTTCTTCAGTAGGTTTTCCAAAATGTGGGAAAGGTGTATTGTAACTATTTATAGCATATGTATCTGCCATGAGTCCAGTTACTTTTTAAATAGGGATACAAGCCCATTAACAAATTCTTTACTAAGAAAATTTGATGGTAGGTCTAAGGCCTGTGTTTCAGGCTGACTGTCCTGGAATTTGACATAAAGGACCTGCTTCACTAGCTTGGACAGTTAGAGATTCTCTTTACCCTCAGTTCCTTATAACTGACGGTAGCATTTTGTCAGAATGAGCAAGTCGCATATAACAAGGTGGCAGCACTTGTCAAAGAATACACTTGACCTTGGGTTCCTGTGCTATAATTGACTTTACTAGATAAAGGGACTTCTTCAGCAACAAGGACGCAGCCTCCATTCCATAGGTCACAGGAAGTTGCTTTAACAGAACAGCAGAAAATCTCTTAAAGTAGTCTAAAGTAGTAAAACACAGCAGGATGTATTGTAATGAGAACTCCAAATTTCAGATGTTGCCATTATTTCAGAAAGCTGCTCTGGCATGGATAGAGTACAGGAATTAGTAAGTGATCTTCAATTACTACTGTATAAGGGGGCTTTTTAAAAAAGTATATTGAAATATTCTGTTCTAAGAATATTTTACATTTTAAAAACTAGACTTAATTTTACAAAATGAATTGCAACTTATTCATGACTATTAGATATAACCTATTTTAGGTTGGAATTAGTTTCTTTTCTCTATTGCTACTGCCTGAGGCTGATTTTATCCCTGGTGTATTTCCCTATCCTGCACTGCTGTGACCAGTCTCTGACTTTCTTTTAAGTGACACATTAATCCCAGGAGTTTCACATAAATGTAGTTATTGCTTCGACATTGTAGTAGTATGTTTTTAATAGATAAGATATGACCCCTGCAAAGATGGTGATTTCTCAGTAAGTAACAGAAGCTCTTAAAAAATAATAGAGAATTTATTAAGGATTTACAGTAATACTGAAAGATATGTACGTGGAGCAATTATTTAAAAAATTACTAATATACCAATGAAATGTACATCGGAAGAGTGCCTTCGTTTACAAAACTTAAATCATACAAACTACTAATATAGCCATTATTCTTTTTAGCTATTTCCTGCCAAATGAAATTTCATATGAATTAAATTAGTTCTCTGTAGAAAACATACCTTTCAATAAATGTACCATAATTGTTTTAATATGATTTTATTATACTAAAAGTGTATAAATATTCTGATTTTATTTCATTTTTCATTTAGGTTGAAGATTGTAAAAATTTCTTTTAAGTGCAAACAGTTTTTTATTCAACTTAGGAAAGACTTGGTGAGTACTCGTCTTAAAATTTGGTGGTCTGAAAAATAACAGCAATGAAATTTCCCCATAAAGAAAAGACTGTGTTATCCTTTCCCTGTAGTTATGTTGATTCTGTGTCTTTACCTATAATAAAACATTCAGTTCTACCAGCTTTCTACATAATTCAGTAATTATCCAAAGGGCAATTAGTCTATTTTAAAACACTTCTGATTGTAATTTGTTTTGATTGAGTTGTCTTAAATATTAGAAGATTTTAAATTCTGTATATGTAGACTGGCTAAAATCATCTGCTCTTAAATCAGTAAGAAAATAAAACATGGTCTTAATTTTAATCTTGGTTTGAGTAGAAATCAAGTTAAATTGAAGTTAAACATAATGCTTAATATTTATTTGAAGGTTTGAGTTTGTAAGTAAACTTTTAGTTAAATATGCTGGTTTTTTATTTATATTTGTCTGACGTTATTAACATAGACTGGCTTTGTCCCACTTAAATTTAAATGGTAAATTGATGACGATATCTTATATAATTCCAGGCAGCATAATATATAAATAGTGCTACTTTTAGAGACTTCTAACTTTTTTGAAATAAGTCTGAAAAGTTATTAAAGTTTTCTATAAAGCATAAGTATTTTGCTGATTATGGTTATTTGACATCTGTAATGCAATGCCATAGGACTGCGTGATACTGAACTCCGTGAGTAATGATCTTGTCCATGCCCCAAAAAGTTTACAGTCTGAACTGATAAGACAGGTCACTGAGGAAGAGAACAGGCATGGGAAATGGAAAGACATAGTTCTTCTTTAAGTGATGGTCCCTATTGCATTCCACTGCACATATGCCATGCACCCAGAGCCAGAGCTTTTCCAAGTAGTGTTGCTTGGTGGTCTGTGCATACATCCTTGTATTGCCTTGTGGTTTCTTCAGTTCCTGCTCACCTCTGGATGGTCTGAGTCAGAGCGTCGTCTGACCTCTTGTTCTTAGTGACGCATTTTCAAAATATTTTACAAAAAGAGTTATTTTTGTTTGTAGTTAGGATTTTATTGTTTTTCATTGAACTTTAGTAATTCCTAGCAGTTTTTATAAATAAGGACCTTGGATGCCGCTCTGGCAGTTTTTCTCGTCAAACAAATCCCTCTTTCACCCCCACTTCCCCCCCAAGCTCCTGGGTCTGGGTACTGGATTATGCCGAAGACACCGGGATTCAAAGTCTGTGCTTTCTGCCCTTGCTCATTTTCCATCAGCAAGAAACACCAATGCTGTTTGTACTCTTTGGGGAAAGTCCACTTTGCCTCCAGGTGCAGTATCTGCTCCTCCTTCCCCTGTACACGGGAAGGCCAATCTCTCCGCCTCAAGAAACACCTCATGGAGGTAGCTGTGGTCCTGAAGCAATCCAAGAGTGGTACTGCAGAGCCTCTGTCCGGATCTGCTGCTACCAAAGCTACAGACCCCATGTCGGGGCCTAGCCATGAGCCATGGAATCATGTACATAAGCATAGCAGTAAGTCTTCATCTAAATCCAAGAAGGACACTGCATCATCCATGAGTTCCAGCCACGGAGGAGCTACACGCTCCAAGGCGCACAAGAGTGATAAGAGGCCACACCGCTCACCAGATCCCCTGATGCTGTATCCCGCCTGCCTCTGCTCCGCCAGCGTCCCGTAAATTTTCAGTCCTGAGACCACGCCCCTTTACCAGTTTTGGTCCCGTCAATAAACAGGATACCATTGACTCTGGGGAAAAATCGGAAGTGCTCCTGGCCTCACAAACTGTTAGCCTTGGAAGGAGTGTGGTCTCCACGTGTTCTGGTGCACTCACCTCTGCAGAGGGCTCCATCTCTTGCATTACGTCTACCTCCTGCTGGCCATACCTTTCTAATGCATCCCGTTCTAATGGCTCCATCAGCACCGCCATTCACGCAAGACTCCGAAGACCAGAAGGTTTGGCACAGTCTGCCGCCTCTGTTCTGGAAACACAACTACCTGAGGGTTCCGATGGCTCCATGGCAGTTTCCTCCTTTGCCGTACCCAAGAAGTTGGTATCTGGCTCTTTAGGCACAAGTACAACAACAGCAGGATCAACTGAGTTGTCCATGTTGGAGCTCGTGGCCCAAATATTCGCCTTAGGAACAGTCTCATTCAGCTTGGGAGAACTTCCCTGTTTCACCGTCCAACCCTTCATCCGATAGATATTCGGAAATGGGGTTAGATGATGCACCGATCAGCCCGGCTCCGATGGTGCCAGTGGATCCAGAGAGATTCCCTTTGTGGTCTCCAGATGCAGCTGTGTCATCGACACCTTCCTCCCTGCTAGCTGACTGTTGTCAGTTTCAAGAACTCCTATGGAGAATAGCCAATGCTCTTGAGATGCCACTGGAAGAGGTGCAGAATAGTCAGTGCCAGTTACTAGACATTCTGCATGTATTGGCATTGGCAAGGGTGGCCTTACCAAGCAATGATGCCATTCTTCAACTGGCACTCACCATGTAGCATACCCTGGCCATGACTGCACTGACCCCAAAGGAGGCTGAGAAAAGGTACTATGCTCCCGCCACCCTCGCAAAGGGTCGGAATTTTTATTTTCGCACCCTTCACCTAACTCTTTGGTAGAAGCTGTGTCAGAGCAGACCAAACAACACCCATGCTCCACCCCAGCAGACAGGGAAGGTAAGAGACTGGACCTCATGGGTTGAAAGGTCTTCTCCTTGGCGGGACTATAGTTCTGGATCTCTAACTACTTGGTACTGATGGCCAACTATGATAGATAAGCTACTATCAGCAAGATTGTACTCTATTCCAAGTCATTTTACAGAGATGCAAGTTGGTTGCCAGGTCCATACTTTAGGCTGCAGTTGATTCAGCGGACACATCCTCACATGTATTAGCGACTGGAATTGTCATGAGGAGGGAATCCTGGTTACGCTCCTCAGGTTTCCCTAGAGAGGTGCAGAACACAGTTGAGGACCTTCCCTTTGACGAATCACACCTCTTCAACCAGTAAACTGATGATTCCTTGCACTCTCTAAAAGACTCTAGAGCCACCTTATTATCCTTGGGCTTATATACACCAGCATCAAAGAGAAAATTTTATTGTCCACCACCAGCCCAATGCTGTAAAACTCCTCACTTCTACCACTAATGGGCCTACAAACCTCCTCAGAAGCGCCCTAAGGTACATAGAGCCCATCCGCCTGTTCTGGCAACGCAGACCTCTGCACAACACACTCAGTCATCATGAAAATGGTGTTTCTGAGTGCACCTAGAGAGCCATCAGCCACTCCATACACCAACACGCCTACCCTCCACACCTTTTGTGGGCGGTCTCAAACTCTTTCTACCAGCTTGGAGAGCTAGAACAATGGGCAAGTGGGTCTTGGACATGGTTCAACACTGCTACACCATAGAGTTTATGACTGCGCCTCTACATCTCCCCCCCCTGCCCCCCCCCCTGCCCTGGAGATCCCTCTCATTGACAGTATTCTTACCCTAGAGGTGGATTCCCTCCTACAGAGAGGAGCAAAGGAGTCAATCCCTGCAGCCTTTTGGGGCACAGGGTTCTATTCCAACTATTTCCTGGTACCCAAGAAGAAAGGGGATGGAGACCAATCTTGTATCTCCAACACCTCACCTGCTCAATTCGCATGCCGAAATTCTGTATAGTCATGCTTGCAACTGTCATTCCCTCACTAGAAAAAGGCAGGTGGTTTACGGCTCTCAACATGTGAGATGCCTACGTCCGTATCAACATACTTCAGACCCACAGAAGGCTCCTGAGGTTCAAAGCGGGGCATCAATACTTCCAAAACAGGATTCTTCCATTTGGACGCACCACTGCCCAACACATTTTTACAAAGGTTTTCTCTGGGGGTGGCAGCTCACCTACAACATCAGGGAATCCTTTCCTTTCCATACCTGGATGACTGACTGCTGGCAGCGGAGTCCAAAGAGGAAGCTCAAGCATTGACATCCCAACTTCTTCTCTGCTAGGAGTTAACAGCAACATAGAAAAATCAACTTTGCACCCTACTCAGTACCTGGAATTCATAGGAGTGTGCATCAATGCGATCTCCGCATGAGCATATCTGCCACAGGACAGATTCCAGAGCCTACTGGACCAAATAGCCCTGATAACCTCCATCCCTTCGGTCTCAGCCACTACCTGCCTCTCCAACCTCGGGCACATGGTGGCGTGCACATACGTTACACCCTTTTCCCGCCTGCACCTTTTGCTGTCTACAGCTATGGCTGCAAAGAGTCTATTCTCCTATGCAACAATCATGGACACCAATCCATCAACGTTCCCTCGGAGGTCATCCCTTCTCTTCAGTGTGTTGGACAGACCCGATACAAGTCTGCTCCTAGATGCCCTTCCTTCCATCCTTGCTGACTGTGACAGTCATAACAGGCTGGGGCACTCATATTAAAGATTACATGACAAAGCACCTGGACCACGTGAGAGGCCAGGATGTACATAAACATTCTCAAACTTTGGGCAGTACGCAAAGCATGTGTTCTTACCAGCTATCCGCTATTGTCACGTCTTCGTCATATCAGACAACACCATCACAGTATACTACATAAACAACGGGACATGAGGTCCCCAGTACTGTTTATGGAAGTGATTCACCTCTGGGAATGGTGCATTGAACATCATATTCTTTTGTCAGCAGCCTACCTGCCTGGCATGCAGAATGTGAATTAGAGACCTCTTTGCATCTCACACCAAGATCAAATGCACCCAATATTACTCCAGCAGAGGACTCAGTGCCTTCTCACTGGGCGACACTCTGGTTGTCAATTGGTCACACCGGACAAACTACGCCTCCCCCCACCCCCCACTCCTATCCTGTGTCTTCTACAAACTCTGGTGGGAGAGAGCGATGGCCATTCTGATCACTCCATTCTGGCCTCACCAATTCTGGTTCCCTCCTCTTATCTGCATGTCAAAAAAATCTCCACTCCCACTCCAGACATTTCCAGAACTGCTGACACAACACACCAGCATCCAGGCATCAGGCATCCAGATCCATGGATGCTACACCTGACAGCATGGTGTTTGGATGGACACCACTATTAGCATGAGAATGCTGATTGGCAGTGCAAGACATCCTCTCCAGTAGCCGAAAGGACTGCACGAGGCTATCCTATCAGGCCAAATGGATACGCTTCACCTGCTGGGCCCAACAGCAAGGTCTTGCCACTGAATCTGTGGGCATCCCATATCTCCTCCACGTGAATGTCTTGGGACTTGCTCTCAGCTCTATAAGAGTGCATGCAGCCACCATTAGTGCTTTCCATCCTCCCGTGGCAGGTCAGTTGATTTTTACCCATCCCTTGGCCTCCTGCACTCTCTCTGGCCTCTCCAGAAAGGTCGCTTTCCTTGATGCCATTACCTCAGCAAGAATGGTTGGTGAGCTGGGAGCCATGATGGCAAACCCCCCCTTTTTACCATGTTCCATAAGCACAGGATCTCACTATGACTGCATCCCAAGTTTCTGCCAAAGGTAGTTTCAGAATTCCACCTCAACTAACTCATACATCCACCTACCTTCTTTCCAAAACCACATGCCTTGAATGAGGAATAGCAGCTTCATTCCCTCAATGTGTGTAGGACCCTGGCCTTTTATCTACAAAGGACAAAGCCGATCCAGAAGTCTCCCAAACTATTTGTTACCATAGTGGAGAGAATTAAAGGGCAGGCCATTTCCATCCAGAGAATCTGTAAGTGGGTCTCAGGGTGCATTATGTGCTGCTATCACTTGTCAGGGCTCTCCCCACCAGATGAGATATGAGCCCATTCCACCAGAGTGTAAGCATCAACAGCTGCGTTACACGATGTGCCCCTTGTGGACATACGTAAGGCAGCCACATGGAGTTCAGAACACACCTTTTCCTCTCACTATGCTCTGGTACATGATTCTGCGACGTATACCTCATTCGGCACAGTGGTCCTCCATTCTACGGTTCAGCCATCTTCCTCACACCCTCTGCCTCTCAAGGTACTGCTTGTCAGTCACCCTCTGTGGAATACAGTAGGGACCGTCACTTGAAGAGGAGGAGGTTTGGTTACTTGTAACGAGGTTCTTCAAGATGTGTGGTCCCGATCTGTATTTCAGTCCCACCCTCTTTCCTCTTAGCCGTGGCTATGTAGGTCTGCAGTGGAGAAGGAAATGGAGACATGGCCGGGCCGCCCCACTCTTTACCGCCTTGCGTGAAACCGCAAGGCAATACAAGGGCTCATGTACGGACTGCCGAGCAATACTGCTTTGAAAACCTCTGGCTTTTTCTAACCCTTTCTGGAATACAGATAGCGACCACACATCTCGAAGAACCTCTAGTTAGGTCCAGGTAAGTAACCTCGTATTAATACCAAGAATAAGGTAATACAATTAACACATCAGGTTACGTCTGTCTTGATATGGTTCTTGTTTATTCTTTAAAGGAAATCAGTGGACCACTGAATGCGGAATAACTAAGTAGATTGAGAAGGTGGGGAGGTGTATGTAATGTATATTATTAAGGAAGATATTCCAAGTATAGGAGATGACATGGGAGGTGCTTATTAGAGAAGGAAAATAGGGCTATACGGATAGAGAGGGAATAGGTGTACTGTAGGATCTTAGAATCATAGAATATCAGGGTTGGAAGGGACCTCAGGAGGTCATCTAGTCCAACCCCCTGCTCAAAGCAGGACCTAATCCCAACTAAATCATCACAGCCAGGGCTTTGTCAAGCCTGACCTTAAAAACCTCTAAGGAAGGAGATTCCACCACCTCCCTAGGTAACCCATTCCAGTGCTTCACCACCCTCCTAGTGAAAAAGTTTTTCCTAATATCCAATCTAAACCTCCCCCACTGCAACTTGAGACCATTACTCCTTGTTCTGTCATCTGGTACCACTGTGAACAGTCTAGATCCATCCTCTTTGGAACCCCCTTTCAGGTAGTTGAAAGCAGCTATCAAATCCCCCCTCATTCTTCTCTTCTGCAGACTAAACAATCCCAGTTCCCTCAGCCTCTCCTCATAACTCATGTGCTCCAGCCCCCTAATCATTTTTGTTGCCCTCCGCTGGACTCTTTCCAATTTTTCCACATCCTTCTTGTAGTGTGGGGCCCAAAACTGGACACAGTACTCCAGGTGAGGCCTCACCAATGTCGAATAGAGGGGAACGATCACGTCCCTCGATCTGCTGGCAATGCCCCTACTTATACAGCCCAAAATGCCGTTAGCCTTCTTGGCAACAAGGGCACACTGTTGACTCATATCCAGCTTCTCGTCCACCGTAACCCCTAGGTCCTTTTCTGCAGAACTGCTGCCTAGCCACTCGGTCCCTAGTCTGTAACAGTGCATGGGATTCTTCCGTCCTAAGTGCAGGACTCTGCACTTGTCCTTGTTGAACCTCATCAGGTTTCTTTTGGCCCAATCCTCTAATTTGTCTAGGTCCCTCTGTATCCTATCCCTACCCTCCAGCGTATCTACCACTCCTCCCAGTTTAGTGTCATCTGCAAATTTGCTGAGAGTGCAGTCCACGCCATCCTCCAGATCATTAATGAAGATATTGAACAAAACCGGCCCCAGGACCGACCCTTGGGGCACTCCACTTGAAACCGGCTGCCAACTAGACATGGAGCCGTTGATCACTACCCGTTGAGCCCGACGATCTAGCCAGCTTTCTATCCACCTTATAGTCCATTCATCCAGCCCATACTTCTTTAACTTGCCGGCAAGAATACTGTGGGAGACCGTATCAAAAGCTTTGCTAAAGTCAAGGAATAACACATCCACTGCTTTCCCCTCATCCACAGACCCAGTTATCTCCTCATAGAAGGCAATTAGGTTAGTCAGGCATGACTTGCCCTTGGTGAATCCATGCTGACTGTTCCTGATCACTTTCCTCTCCTCTAAGTGCTTCAGAATTGATTCCTTGAGGACCTGCTCCATGATTTTTCCAGGGACTGAGGTGAGGCTGACTGGCCTGTAGTTCCCCGGATCCTCCTTCTTCCCTTTTTTAAAGATGGGCACTACATTAGCCTTTTTCCAGTCATCCGGGACCTCCCCCGATCGCCATGAGTTTTCAAAGATAATGGCCAATGGCTCTGCAATCACATCCGCCAACTCCTTTAGCACCCTCGGATGCAGCGCATCCGGCCCCATGGACTTGTGCTCGTCCAGTTTTTCTAAATAGTCCCGAACCACTTCTTTCTCCACAGAGGGCTGGTCACCTTCTCCCCATACTGTGCTGCCCAGTGCAGCAGTCTGGGAGCTGACCTTGTTCGTGAAGACAGAGGCAAAAAAATCATTGAGTACATTAGCTTTTCCACATCCTCTGTCACTAGGTTGCCTCCCTCATTCAGTAAGGGGCCCACACTTTCCTTGACTTTCTTCTTGAGAGTTGTTGGTGACCAGTGATATAGCTGTACCCAGGAACAGAGCTGTGCAGAATTTTAAAAGTGAAGCTGAAGAATTTGAAATTGGTGCAGAAGGAGCAGTCAGGCTAGAAGAGACTTATAAAGAGGATGATGTGGCCAGACTCGCAAGCAAGGTTTGACAGCTGCATTTTGGAGCATGGTGAGTATCACTAAGGCCAAGAAGTAGTCCAGGAAGGAGATTATTAAGGCAAAGGCAAATGTTTTGGTGGTAGACATTGACAAGAAGGTATGGATTTTGGATGTTGTGTGAAGGAAGAAATAGCAGGAATTAGCAACAGCCTGAATTGAGGCATAAAAGCGCAATTAAGGATGATGATAAGATGGCGAGTTTGGGGAATATCTCAGCAGTGTGATATATTATGTATGTTAAATAATATTTATGGAAAAGAAGGCAGTTTTTAAACAGTATGCTGACCTGTAATACCCCAAAGGTCAGATTTTGGCTCCAGGTGTGTGTGTAGTTTGCAGGAGTGAAGTAGCCAAATCTGAGATTAGAATTTTGCTTTAAACCTTCTTAACAACTAGGATAGCAATATCTAAATTAATTTAAGCAAACAACTTGGAGGTTTGTAATTGGTCTGATTATCTCTGATGTCTGAATTCTACCATTCACAAGTGAAATGAGATCAGATTCTATGGGGTGCATTTTTCACAGAGTTGTATGGAGTCTTACCTCATACAGCACATACTGACCTTCTTGTGACTTTACAAAAAATCATATGGCTAAAACCCCATGCAATGCTTTAAAAATTATAACATGTAAATACATCTGAAAATAGTTTTAAAAAAAATCTGCCAAAAGGTAAGGAGTCACTTTTGTGTATGAATAATAGAAGTGATTTTCTGGTTTCAAAATGTTGAATAAACCAAGAAAAATAGATATATACTCCTATATTGAAAACTCTCATAAAAGCAAATTCTGTTTATCTGAAACACTTTATTATCCAAATGTTTTGGAAGTCCCTTGAGCTGTTTAGATAATCCAGGTTTACCTGCAATGCTGAACAGTTTGAGGTTCTGATGTAATTATCAGTCACACAAACCTGTCTCACTGTACCTGTTGTGACCTCAAAGTTATTTGAAATGTATGTAATAACACAATAGACGCTTACCATTTTCACCAGAGAACCCATGCCCTTTAAATGAGCTCTGAGGAATTAAGTCTAAAACTAAGGTTTTTCATCTACCTGTGAAGTGAGTTAGTGATCACAGGTAAAATTTCTGAAAGTGACTTAGGCACTTGAAAGCCTAAGTCTGATTGATTTGTAAATTTTAAGACTCTTTTAAATGGGAATTAGGTTTGTTAGTCACTTTGATGCTTTTGAAAATATTACCCCATATGATTATGCCAGCCTTTTGGACTGTGTAATTTGTTTTCATGAAATATTTTAAGAGAAGAAATTTAAATATTTCAGCTTTGAAGGGTAAGAATTTAAAGAATCCCTTTGTAGTCCATTTTATTTTATTTGCATTTTTCACACACAGTTAAAGCTTCCACACCTCTACCTCGATATAACACTGTCCTCGGGAGCCAAAAAATCTTACCGCGTTATAGGTGAAACCGCATTATATTGAACTTGCTTTGATCCACTGGAGTGCGCAGCCCCGCCCCCCCGGAGCACTGCTTTACCGCGTTATATCCAAATTCGTGTTATATCGGGTGGCGTTATATCAAGGTAGCGGTGTAATTATTATTATGTATTTGAAATGTCTCCTGCTCACCTGATCCATTACTGTGTACGTTTTTCTTTAAATAATTACATAATGTGATGGTAAAAGGTTGTTAGTTTGAAAGCACTGCTGGGGGAGACCCTTCTTGTTCACAGAAGAGAAACTGCACGTGTAGCAGCTGTACATACATCCCGTATTTGCCCTACCACTTAAGAAGCTAAAGGTCTGGCCCCAAACAATTAAACGTAGAAAATGTTCTAAATTTGGGACACAATGAATTATTACTTCTCTAGAAAATAGTTGAGAGAAATACTAGTATGCCAAGGCTTCAGGAAAAGGACCTTGCAAACCCTTAACTTTCTCTTATTGTGATTTTTTTTTTGAGTGAATGTTTTTGATGAGTGTTTACTGGATCCCGGCAGGATAATCAGATTGGCACAAATATAACTTCCTTATCTTTTTTATATTTTCAAACCTTTCATATACAAGGTATCTTGCTACTTATAGCAGAATGTACTAAATGCTAAAGAATGTCTTCAATTTCTCACACAAGTCACCTCATCTATATCAACAAATTATCCTCATCCTTTTACGTTCTGCTTATCAGATGCACACAAACAGCAAGGACTTCATTTTCATTCCTTGGAGATCTCAGACATGAATAGCCAAATAAATGGCAAACTCATATTTAACTCTTTTAAATGTCATCTACTTAAAACTGATGTTTAGTCAAACCTAGCAATTGTGTTGACTACCCAAACTACCAAAAATCTTATTCAAGCTATTATTTCTGTAATAAATCAGGACTTAGTCTCTGAGTGGACACTTATTTATTTGGATTTATAAAAATTTGTCAACCAGTACTCTGGGTGCCTGAAAAAACAACAAAAATGCAAATAATACTGTGTTTGGCATATTTCTCAGTTATGTTTAAATGTACAAATAACACAGGAGTTGAGTAGCTGTAATTGAGGCTACATTTGAGGTGCTTTATGATATTAAATTAGTCTTGAAAGTGAAAAAAACTGTTCTACAGACTTTTTTTAAATAGTTTTACATACATATTTTTAAAATACTTCTAAATGTTAAAGGTTTTAATGACAGCAGTGCTCAAAAAGGCAAGTACATCATCTGTTAATTACTTGAGAGAGGTTTATTCTCTAATTTGGCAGTGCCGTGAGGTGTCAGCATAAGTAAAGAATAGTTCACCCGCTTTTAACAGATTATGGGTTTTAAGTCTACATGGTGCTGGCAAAGCCCACTAAAGGACTGTTATTTGTAAAATGTTCTAACATGCTGTGCTCTGACTGCCCCATGTAGACCCTTCTGACACACTCTAAAGGTTATCTAGTTCTCTTTTACACAGGGCAGGTCTACACTGGAAGCGCTACATCGGCACAGCTGCAGTGATGCAGCTGTGCTGCTGTAGTGTGTCTGGTGAAGTTGCTCTATGGCGTCAGGAGAATGCTCTCCCATCAATATAATTACTGCGCCTCTGAGAGCGGTGGAAGCTATGTTGGCGGCAGAGTGTCTCCCGCTGACATAACAGTTGTGTAGACAGCGCGTAAATTGCTATAATTTGGTCGCTTGGGGGGGTGTCTTTTTCACACCTGTGAGCGACGTAAAATAGATCGATTTAAGCAGTAGTGTAGACCTGTCTATAATCCTATGGTACCTTTTAGAATGCCCCAGCAGGATCTACACAGGGAAGTTAGAGCGCAACATGTTAGTGTACTGTATAAATCACTCCCCTCTGGAGTGCTTGCCATGCTATCATAGAATGAATCATAGAATTATAGAATATCAGGGTTGGAAGGGACCTCAGGAGGTCATCTAGTCCAACCCTCTGCTCAAAGCAGGACCTAATCCCAACTAAATCATCCCAGCCAGGGCTTTGTCAAGCCTGACCTTAAAAACCTCTAAGGAAGGAGAGCCCTTTATCTTTGTTTAAATAATTAATTGTAACCAAGTTGTGATGACTGAGCAGGTAGAGTATTTTCTCTGTTAAAACTCCAATCGTTACAAATTCTACTTCAGATTTTTTGAGATCATGTCAAAGTATACTTTGACTTGTGCATAGGATGTTCATGGATGAAATTGGTTGTCCTGAACCCTACAAAGCCTGTCCACTTATGCAGTTAGTTCATACTATGGAATGGTTTCTTTCCTCTAGCTTCTTTTGAAAATGTTTACACTTGCAGCCCTTGGGCCCAATTGTGCAAGCTCTCCACATGCGGGACTTCAGTGAGTACTACATACTGTTAGGCCCCTTGCTTGTTCTGTCCCATACACTAATTTCCCTCTGCATGAAGAAACTGTTCCAATATTCCAAGAAGGATAAAGGAGGGATGAGCCTCAGTTGCTTGGAGGGAGAACTAGCCAGCAAGCAAGTGTCTTTGAAGGAGGATGCTGCAACTAGTAAACAAAGGCAGGTGACATGTACTAAACCCAACCTTCTGCTTGAGAGAGAGCCAAGTTAGCATTGGTTATGTCTTGTTAACTACCATGGCTAGTAACAAACTCCCTCAATTGCCAGCTTTTCCAGCACCTGCTACCCTTGCTCTTCTCTTCCTACTAGTAAGCACAATAAAGGTATTAATTACACAGAGTTGAATATTTCAGCTGTCCTTGAATTTATCAACAATGGCTGTACAGTCTTCCCATCCTTTAACTCTCCTGTGTGCATGCTTGCCAGCTTACTTCCTCTCCTCCTCTAAATCATTAGGGCTAAGGCTTACTCTCTTCCTCACTCTTGTTGGAGTCTTGGTACAGGGGGGCAAGGTTTTTGTGATTTCTTTCCTCTGTCACAGCACCTGAGCATAATAGCTGGGAGATCGTCTATTGGCAGGAACATCCTCTCCCCAGCTGAGAATTCCTTAAGGCTCACTAGACACCTGGGGAGACCCTGTTGCTGAACTGAGAGCAGGATCATTAAAGAGAAAAAGTGGATATAAAATTTAACTAGTAAAATTAACTTAAAACACACACACTATTGTAGTTATTCATAGAAGGGTTTTAAAATGTGTAAACTTGGGAGTGGTTAGATTGGCACTTCAAACATATTCTGAAATAGAATGCTTTGTACTGTTTTGGAAAATATAAGTGTTATCAATGAACAATAATAATCTTAAATACATTTCCTAAACATAGTAGAGAAGCATTATAATTTTTCTAAAATCAAATTATACTTTTCTTTTTTAGCATGAATCTAGAGAAATGTTACTGGGATTCAATATGGTGAATTACCGAGCATGTAAGAATTTGTGGAAAGCTTGTGTTGAGCATCACACATTCTTCCGATTGGACAGACCTCTGCCGCCTCAGAAGAACTTTTTTGCACATTATTTTACTTTGGGTTCAAAGTTCCGGTACTGGTAAGTAATTGTTGGCTGTGATAAAGGCTGATATTCTGGGGTGTGAAGTTAGGACAAGAAGTAATGGGCTTGATCTGCAGAAAGGGAGATTTAGGTTACATGTTAGGAAAAACTTTCTAATTATAAGGGTAGTTAAGCTCTGGAGTAGGCTTCCAAAGGAGGTTATGGAATCCCCATCATTGGAAGTTTTTAAAAACAGGTTAGACAAACACCTGTCAGGGATGATCTAGGTTTACTTGGTTGTGCCACAGCACAGGGGGCTGGCTGAACTGGGTGATATCTCAAGGTCCCTTTCAGCCCTACATTTCTACATTTCAGGCTAGGCCTGTTACTCAATGAGGGGGAAAAACAATAACTGAAAATGTGGAAATGACAGAAGTGTTTTATGACTTTTTTGTTTGTTTTCGCCAAAAAAGTTAGTAGTGATTCAATGTTAAACATAGTGAATACCAGTGAAAATAAGGTAGGATCAGAGGCTAAAACAGGGAAAGAACAAGTTAAAAATTACTTAGACAAGTTAGATATCTTCAAGTCACCAGGGCCTGATGAATAATCCTAGAATACTCAAGGAGCTGACTGAAGAGGTATCTGAGCCATTAGCCATCATCTTTGAAAAGTCATGGAAGACTGGAGAGATTCCTGAGGACTGAAAAAGGGCAAATATAGTGCCCATCTATAAAAAAGGAAATAAGGACAAACTGGGGAATTACAGACCAGTCAGCTTAATTTAAGTACCTGGAAAGATAATGGAGCAAGTAATTAAGCAATCAATTTCAAACACCTAGAAGATAATAAGGTGAAAAGTAACAGTCAGCATGGATTTGTCAAGAACAAATTCTGTCAAACCAACCTAATAGCTTTCTTTGACAGGGAAACAAGCCTTGTGAATAGCGGGGAAGAGGTAGATGTGGTATATCTTGACTTTAGTAAGGCTTTTGATACTGTCTTGCATGACCTTCTGAAACAAATGAGGAAAATACAACCTAGATGGAGCTACTATAAGGTGGGTGCATACCTGGTTGGAAAACCATTCCCAGAGAGTAATCATCAATGGTTCACAGTCAAGCAGAAAGGGCATATCGAGTGGGGTCTCTCAGGGATCAGTTCTGGGTCTGGTTCTGTTCAATATCTTCAGTGATTTAAATAATGGCATAGAGAGTACACTTATAAAGTTTGCAGATGATACCAAGCTGGGAGGGGTTGCAAGTGCTTTGGAGGATAGCATTAACATTCAAAATGATCTGGACAAACTGGAGAAATGGTCTGAAGTAAATAGGCTGAAATTCAATAAGGACAAATGCAAAGTCAGTTGCATACATACAAAATGAGAAATGACTTCCTGGGAGGGAGTACTGCAGAAAGGGATCTAGGGATCAGAGTGGATTACAAGCTAAATACAAGTCAACAGTGTAACACTGTTGCAAGAAAAAAAAAAGCAAACATAATTCTGGGATGTATAAGGAGGAATGTTGTACTAAGACACGATAAGTAATGCTTCCACTCTACTCCACGCTGATTAGGCCTCAGCTGGAGTATTGTGTCCATTTCTGGGTGCCACATTTCAGGAAAGATGTGGACAAATTGGAGAAGGTCCAGAGAAGAGCAACAAAAATAATTAAAGGTCTAGAAAAGATGACCTGTGAGGGAAGATTGAAAAAATTGGGTTTATTTAGTCTGGAGAAGAGAAGACTGAGAGGGGACAACAGTTTTCAAGTACATAAAAGGTTGTTACAAGGAGGAGGGAGAAAAACATTTCTCCTTCACTTCTGAGGATAGGACAAGAAGCAATGGACTTAAATTGCAACAGGGGTAGTTTAGATTGGACATTAGGAAAAACTTCCTAACTGTCAGGGACTGGTTAAGCACTGGAATAAATTGCCTAAGGAGGTTGTGGAATTCCCATAATTGGAGACTTTTAAGAGCAGTTTAGACAAACACCTGTCAGGAATGGTCTAGATAATATTTAGTCCTGCCATGAGTGCAGAGGACTGGACTAGATGACCTCTCAAGGTCCTTCCAGTTCTATGATTCTGTATAGGAGAAGATGGCAGGAGAGGGAGGGAATACAACACAATTAATAAAAATAGGCTATTATTGGTAGGCTCTATTCAATTTGTCATAATTGACGTAACTTTTGGCTCCCACAACTGATATTTTTCTCAGATTCACTTCTCACATATGCATAGTTCTGGTAGATAGTTTAAGACTTTTTAGATTACATCTATATTTAGTATTTTCACCATCAAAAGGAAATGAAACAGGGAAATAGTGATGATTATTGAGCTTGGGTGGTGTTATATATCATATTCTAGCATCCTAGAAGATAACTTATTAAAATTGACATTGCTTATTAGATAATGTAAGTTTTTGTGGCAGTGACATGAAATTGATATTCACTTCATCTATGGTTATTTTTCTTAGATATTTGTCTAGAATGTTTTGGAAATTTTATAATTGCAATATCAACAACTAGGATGAGCCTGGTTTCAGAGTAGCAGCCGTGTTAGTATCCGCAAAAAGAACAGGAGTACTTGTGGCACCTTAGAGACTAACAAATTTATTTATTTATGTCATTCGATGAAGTGGGTTGTAGCCCACGAAAACTTATGCTCAAATAAATTTGTTAGTCTCTAAGGTGCCACAAGTACTCCTGTTCTTTTTAGGATGAGACTGACATTTAAATTAGATTGAGCATTGCAAGCTGTACATCTTTGTTGGCTACTAAAAGGGAAAACTCTTATCTGTTGAGTTGTTCTCAGAATATCTTCTGTCACATCTTCAAAATCATTGGCCTGGTCCCTCTGAAAGCTGAGAGAACTGCTCTTCGGTACCCTGGCAAGTGTGTATCCTGAAGTCCTGTCTACATTAGATCAGCGGTTCTCTACTGGGTGTCCGTGGCCCCCAGGGCGTCCGCAAGCCCTTTCGAGGGGGCTGCGGGGCCCTGTGGCTGAAGCTCCGATCCCTGGTGCCCCCACGGAGCTGAAGCCCGGAGCCCTGGTGCTCCCTGTGGGGCAGAAGCCCTGAGTACATGGGCAGAGTTGGGGACATGGAGGGCATTGCCCTCCCCCCCAACTGTAGCGCAAGAGCACGGCAGTCCCAGGGGCAGCTCCACACCTTCCCCTCCCCTTCCCACCCCCCCGCCCTCTGGCCAGGTCAGAGGCGGGAAGCTGAAGCCCGAGCCAGGCAGTGTGGGGCAGCTGCTGCTCTGGCTGTTGCCATGGAGCAGGCAGTGGCAGCATTCCTTCCTCTTCTGCTGGTGCCCCAGGTTGAAGCTGCTCCTCAGCTCCCAGCCCCCTTTGCTCCTGCAGAGGCAGCCAGTAGTAGCCCCCTGGCTGGGGAGACCTGGCTCTGTGGCTGGCAGACCCCTCTGGGAACAGGGACCACAGGGGAGTCCTCCCAGCACACAGCCCCTAATACCACTCTCCCTACACCCTAAGCTATGCCCTCCCTGCACCCTGAGCTACCTCCTACCCTCACACAGCCCCTAGCGACCCCCTCCCTGAACCCTAAGCTGTTTTCAAACTTTTTGAGCTAAGCTCCCCACCTTTGAGTTATAATTTTTGATTGTGTGCCCCTCCCCAACCCAGATAGGTTTGGTGGCCTGCTGAGGTGAGTCAGGGGGTGGAGGTGGCACTCCTTCCCTGGACCCCGCCATGTGGAGGTGGATCGAGCCCCGCTGGCTCCCTCCCCAATGGAAGTCAAACTACGCCTATGCCCAAGGCCCTGCCCCGGGGCCTCCCTGCCCCCCGCTGGGCCCTGGAGTTTTTATAGCATGTCGAGGGGGGCCTCAGAGAGAAAAAGGTTAAGAATCCCTGCACTAGATAATTGATAAATTACTGGCAACTACTGTTAGCATTGGGTCATTTTGAACTTGCAGTTGAAAATAGCTTAGTTGCTAGTATAGTCAGAGCTTGAGTGTAACTGTTTCAGTTGTGTATCTGTCAGCCTTGCATCTACTTTGTTACTTGTTACAATGTTGGCGAGAAAATGTTTCATTCCTAAAAAATGGTGAAAAATTACCTTTTAACATACTGGCTTGTTTCTGAAATTAATCCCACTAAGTGTTTATATTTTTATGTTCTTCTTTGAGTGCTGTCCCTGTGGGAACTCCACATTAGGTCTTTGTGTGCTCCTGTGCTCATAATTGGAGACTTTGGTAGCGGTGTCCGGTTACGTCACACAGGTGTGGTCCCCGTCTTGTGCCGCATCAGGCGGTTAACTAGCGCTGTGCGACCATCCTTCTCCCCCACCCCCAGGTCCTTCTCTACCATCCTTGGCTATGAGTCGGAGCACTTAGAAGCTCGTCACTACTTAGTTCTTTAGCTCATTTACTACTGTTACTGGTTTAGATAGTTGATTTGTTTTTCTTTGTACTTGGTCGCCTCTTTTTAAAAAAAAAAAAAAGTCTTACAGTTCAAAGTTAGTTTTCATTTAGCCCTTTAGGATAGTCAGCCTCCATGAGGGCAATGCCTTCCCTGACGAGAATGCCCGGTTTCCTGGGCTTTAAACGTTGCCTTACTTGCAGACTCTCGATACCTGTTTCGGACGTACATGCTCAGTGTGTGCACCGCCTACGCAAAACACACATTACACAGAAGTGTCCTCATTGCCTCAAATTAACTACCCGAACAAGAAAGGCTAGAGACTTGCAACTCAAACTCCTTCTCATGGAGAAGTCTCTCAGACTGGTGTGTCAGCCTGAAGCCCAGATCCCCCCCACCCCCAGACAAGCCTCGCCAATCATGCTTCTGTTCAGCGTCCCTCCTCTGCTCAGACTTTTGATCAACCTGCTAAAAATGTGTCTAAAAAGTGAGTAACTACGCCCCCAACTACATCCTCAATGCAGGAATTGGCCAAGAAGTGCCGTCCCACAATTGGGCAAACTGCACTGGCACTGACCGTACCTTCAGTGCCTGGAGCCGAGAGAGCGGGACCATCCGGCACTGCCGGTAATGCTAGAGCTAAGGACTCTAAAAGAGCCAGCTTGGACACAGGCGCTAAGTGGAAATCGAAACCCTATGCCTTGGCACCCACTCAGCCAAAGCCACGATCAACACACAGTGGCGTGGCACCAGTGCAGACCGTGGCTCAATCCTCGAACCCCAATGCACACTCGGTGCACACACTGGCATAGCCTACAGTGCCGACATATACGCCACAGCTCCCGTCACCACCATTCACACTGCCCCCAGTGCAGATCACGCAGACACTTTTCAACTGTTACTCCATCCCCTTTCTTTTCAAACCCCCTACCCACCTTCCCTCCTCATCCCTCTTCAGGGACCCCTCTCACGAGCCTCTACTGCGTCTGGAGGTAAAAAATATAGGTAAGTAAATAACCTGAGTAAGATGAAAATGAGATATCACTTTGAACAGAAATTTAGGGTGTGGTCTTAATGCCGCCTTTTCCTTGAAGAATTGAGTGTATGGAGGATCTGCCATTAAGGCCTGAAACTTGCTGACTCTTCTTGCAGATGTTATAGCCACAAGGAAGGCTACCTTCACTGAGAGGAGACCCTATGAACATGATGCTTTCAGTTTGCAGGATCTCCCATTTGATGGGAAAGCTCTGTTCGCAGAGGAAACAGATACAAGGCTGCATGGAATGAAGGACTCGCGCACGACCTTCCAGACCCTGGGTCTTTATGTTCCAGCTCCAGCAAAACCTAAGTTCAAGCCGCAGCAGACTCCAACCCTGGCCGCGCTCCCGAAGTACAAGGCCGCCCATAAGAAGCAACAGGACTATAAGAGACGCCTTCACAGGCAGTCTCGGCCTGCCCCCCAGCCTGGACCCTCCAAGGGCAAGCAGGCGGGGAAAAGGCGATTTTGACGGGACGCTCAGGGGCACCCCGCCAGTCCTCATCAGGGATCCAACCCCAATAAAGCTTCCCTTCTCCAACTGGTTCTGTGCTTTCCTTCCAGAATGGTCTCGGCTCACTTCGGACCGATGGGTCCTCAACACCATCTCCCGGGGTTACACCCTCCAGTTTACCTCTTCCCCCATCAGGGATCCAACCACCCTCCGCCCCTGTCCCTCCTGGGGGACCCCTCACACGAAGCTGTGCTTGAGCAGGAGGTGGGGTGGCTCCTAGGACTAGGAGCGATAGAGGTGTTGCCCGAGGAGTTCATGGGCAAGGGGTACTTACTCCCGTTATTTCCTTATCCCGAAGGCCAAAGGGGGTCTCAGGCCCATACTGGACCTATGGGGTCTGAACCAGCACATGGTGAAGCTCAAGTTCCGCATGGTCTCGCTGGCCTCCATCACCCCCTCCCTCGATCCCGGGAACTGGTACGCTGCCCTCGATCCACAGGCCGCGTACTTGCACATCCACATATTCAAGGGGCACAGGCACTTCCTCCGTTTTGTGGTGGGACAGAATCATTACCAATTTACAGTTCTCCCGTGTTTACAAAATGCATGTCGGTAGTAGCGGCCTACCTCAGACAGCAGGGGGTACAGATATTTCCCTATCTGGATGATTGGCTTGTCAAGGGCACCTCCTGGGCGTAGGTGAGGGATCACTTGGCACCCCTCCAGTCCACGTGCACCTCCTTGGGCCTACTGGTAAACAACACCAAGTCCACGTTAGTTCTGGTCCAACGCATAGAGTTTATCGGGGCGCTCCTGGACGCAGTGTCAGCCAGGGCCTCCCTCCCGCCAGACAGGTTCGAGACCCTGAAAGGTCTCATTGACTCAGTCACAAGGTTCCCGGTGACAACAGCCAGGGTTTGCCTGCAGCTCTTGGGTCATATGTCGGCATGCATGTACGTGGTCCATCATGCCAGACTCATTATGAGGCCCCTCCAGCTCTGGTTGGCCTCGAATTTCTCCCAGGCCATGGACAGGATGGACACGGTCCTCACCGTGCCGGACACTGTGATTACCTCCCTGCGATGGTGGTCCACCCCGAACAACATGCTCCAAGGGGTGCCGTTCAGGGACAGGGCCCCGTCGCTGGAGCTGGTGTCTGATGCGTTGGACCTGGGTTGGGGGGCCCACGTGGGGAGCTTTCAGACTCAAGGCCTGTGGTCAGCTCAGGACATGACCCTACACATAAACGTCAAGGAGCTCAGAGCAGTGCGGCTGGCGTGTATGGCCTTCCACTCGCACCAGTAGGGCAAGGTAGTCAGGGTCCTCACGGACAACACGGCCTCAATGTTCTATATCAACAGGCAAGGCGGGGCCCGCTCCTCTGCCTCGAAGCCCTCAGACTGTGGGACTTCTGTATAGCCCACAACATCCACCTGAAGGCCTTCCACTTACTGGGTGCCCGCAACGAGAGGGCGGATCGCTTGTGCAACAGGAGGGGTCCCTCCACCTGGAAGTGGCACACCGGCTCTTCCGAAGGTGGGGAACTCCCCAGATGGACCTGTTCGCGACTCGGCAGAACCAGCGATGCCCCCGGTTCTGCTCCGGGGGGGCCTGGGGAGGGGCGCTATTTCCGATGCCTTTCTACTGTCCTGGTCAGGCCGGCTTCTCTACGCCTTCCTCCCGTTCCCTCTAATCAGAAGGGTTCTGGAGAAGATAAAGTCGGACAAGGCCCAAGAACTCCTGATTGCCCCGGCGTGGCCCAGGCAGTATTGGTACGGGACCCTCACGGGCCTGGCGGTAGCTCTGCTGTGGCTGTTGCCGCTCCGCGCAGACCTGCTCTCACAGGAACAGGGCCACCTCCTCCATCCCAACCTAGCGGCTCTTCACTTTACGGCGTGGCTGCTCAATAGTTAGGTGGAGAGGAAAGGACGTGCTCAGAGCAAGTTCAGCATGTCCTCCTTGAAAGTAGACGGCCCTCCACTCGCCGCGCTTATTTGGCTAAGTGGTCCCAGTTTTCTAGGTGGGTGGCAGACCAGGGTGTCTCCCTGGTGACCGCCCTGATCCAACTTATCCTTGATTATCTCCTCCACCTGAGGGCCCAGGGCCTGGCGCCCTCGTCCGTCAAGGTACACCTGGTGGACATATCGGCCTTCCATCCGCCGGTTAAAGGGACACAATGTTTTCCCATGCTATGACTGGCCAGTTCCTTAAGGGTCTAGACCGACTTTTCCCATATTCTAGACCCCAGGTTCCACAGTGGGACCCAAACCAGGTGTTTGGCTCGTCTCACGGGGCCCCCGTTTGAACCACTGGCCATGTGCTCCTGGTCTCACATCTCGTGGAAGGTGGCCTTCCTGGTTGCTATCACGTCGGCCAGGCAAGTCTTGGAGCTCAGGGCCCTGACCTCCGAACCGCCGTACACGGCCTTTCATAAGGACAAGATCCAGCTCCGCCCACACCCCGGGTTCCTCCCAAAGGTGGTCTCCGCCTACCACATGGGTCAGGACATTTTTCTACCAGTCCTCTGCCACAAGCCTCATGCATCCAGTGAGGAACGCAGCCTCCACACGCTCGACGTGCGGCGGGCTCTGGCTTTCTACCTCAAGTGGACTAAGCCATTCAGAAAGTCCTCGCAACTGTTTGTCGCCTCGGCAGAGCGCACGAGGGGCCAGCCGATTTCCACTCAGCGGCTTTCCAATTGGATCACTTCGTCCTACCCCGCAAGCCCAAGTCAGCTGAGACAGACCAGCCATGGGTGTTTTATTGAAGTGTAGACATACCCTGAGTGGCTCATCCAGGGAACAGGTCTTCAGTCATCTCAGGCTCGCGATAAACCTTTTCGATGGACTGGGTCTGATCTTAAAAAGGGGCAAATCAACTTTGAAGTCAACTCATTGGGACCCTGATAGACTACCTCCCATTCAAACAGTTCCATACAATTCGGCAACTTTGTCAGGATCTCCATTTGCACTCTTCGACCATGATCTGGGCATGCCTGAAGTTAGTGTGCCATCTGGTCGCATGCATGTATATAGTGCAACATGTGAGATTGTGCCTGCGTCTTCCTTCAGTAGTGGCTGAAATTAGTCTATCGTCTTTATTTCCCAGCCACTGGACACTCCTGTCCGGGTGCCCCCAGAGATACTGCACTCTTTACAGTGGTGGATAGAATACAATGTGTCAGGGTGTCCCCTCTGCCCACCCTTCACCGACCAACACAGTAGTTACCAACGCCTATACAATAGATTGGGGAGCACATCTGGGAACGTTAAAAATTCAGGGTTTGTGGTCAGAAGAGGAAGCTTCCTATCACATCAACCTGCTGGAACTTTTGAGCAATATACAATGCCTTTTGGGATCACATCTGAGGGACAATGACTCATTTTCACGGACAATACCATTACAATATATTGCATGAAAAAGCAGGGAGGTGGCTGCTCTAATAAAGTTCTGGCACCTCTGCATTAAGGAATATATTGTATCCACAGTGGCTCATTTACCAGGTTCTCAGAACACCTAGCTGATCACTTCAGCAGGTCTTTTTTGAACACTCATAAGTGGTCCCTAAAGAATGGTGTGCTGAAGTCCAGTTTCTGGCAGTGGGGCATCCATTCCATAGACTTGTTTGCAACAAAGGACAACAGATAATGTCATCAATTCTGTTCTGAAGCAGGACTCTTATCAAAGGGACTTCTACAAACTGCTAAGAGGCACCTCCTCCTGGCCACTCTTGGAATTAGTCTTTCAGCCTGACCACCTCATCTCACGGTTCCTCATCCTGTTGTCCCGCTCTTTGACCCCTCTCTTGCTCCTCAGGAACTGCCAAGCCTTGCCTTGACTTAGTCCTCTGGCCAAGTCACAAGAATCCTCCCCTTCCGGGGTACTATCATAGTCTTCCACGTTGTCTCTCTGACTTCTGGAACGGCTTCAGTCTGTTTTGTAGGTTCTTTTCCTCAGGGAGCCTGATAAAGGGAAGCGGTCTGTCTTCCTTCTGGGCGAGTAATCTGAGCTCATTCAAGAAGTACCTGTCTGTACCGGCTCAGGCACACTTTGTGGGGCCTGACCGTGCACAGCAGTCCCCAATGCCGAGGCAGGTCTCATTGCCTGCTCGAGAAGGTGCTGCTTTTATCTTAAGTATCTAGCCACCTGTGTCCTCGTTTTAAAGGACTTACAACTAGAGCACCATTTTTTATGTGCCCTTCCCTGAGACACAGTAAGCATGTAGTGTGGGAATCATTATGGGGGAGAGCTGCCCTAGAAGAAGGGCAATGATTAAACTCCGATGAGGGCTGTGACGTTGCACTCCATAATGTTTTATGGAAATATGCTTATGAGTGTGAATATAATGTAACTGGAATATGCTTTATGCAAAAGGTCTCTTGTAAGGTATCATTACAAAGTTTATAATCTACTGAGTGTGTTCATCCTATTTGTAAGAATGTATCATTCTTGTATCTGAAACTAGGAATATGAAGTATTACTCTGTGTGCAAAGTGTGGGCCATTAATGGTGGTTTAGAATCTTTAGAATGGTTTAGGGCCCATTGACTAGGACAATTGGTTGTAAATGGCTCTGTTTACTTGCAAATCTTCCTGGGTGCAGGTGGGCCAGCCCTGGAAGAATGAAGGCTGGGGTCTCACAGGACATGTGACCATGTCACAGGATACTGGAATCCCTCTAAAATCTGGTACCTTTCCATTTAGAAGGAGGGGTGGGGACCCAGAGAGACAAAAGATTCCTGACTTGTGCAAAAGCTATAAAAGGGGGTGGAACAGAACAAAGGGGGCTGCAGTCATGAGAACCCCTGCTTTCCACCTAAGATGTCTGCCGGAACTAACAAGCATTGTACCGGGGGAAAGGATTGGGCCCAGACTAGGTTATTGGAAGCTTATTGGAACATCTCTGAGGGTGAGATTTACTTGTATTCAGTTTCTTAATGTATTAGGCTTAGACTTGCGTGTTTTTGCTTTATTTTGCTGGGTAACTTACTTTGTTCTGTCTGTTATTACTTGAAACCACTTAAATCTTACTTTTTATACTTAATAAAATCACTTTTTTGTTTATTAGTAAACCCAGAGTAAGTGATTAATACCTGGGGGAGCAAACAGCTGTGCAAATGTCTCCATCAGTGTTATAGAGGGCGGACAATTTATGAGTTTACCCTGTATAAGCTTTATACAAAGTAAAACGGATTTATTTGGGGTTTGGATCCCATTGGGAACTGGGTGTCTGGGTGCTGGAGATAGGTGACCTGCTGAGCAGTTTTTGGTTAAAGTCTGCAGCTTTGTAGGCATGGACCAGACCTAGGTCTGTGTTGCAGCAGGCTAGCGTGTCTGGCTCAACAAGGCAGGGTTCTGGAGTCCAAAGCTGGCAGGGAAAACGGGCTCAGAGGTAATTCCAGCACGTCAGGTGACAGTTCCGAGGGGGTCTCTGTGACCGAACCAGTCACCAGGACATCCCACTGGAAGAAACTACCTAACTGCTAACTAACGGTACTAACTATAATTATATACAAAGAAAGTCACAAAGAGCTGTGAAGACAAGTGTAAGGAAAGATCATGGTAAGAGCTCCAACTCTAGCCGCAGGTGGTGAGAAGGAGGTTGGGACGGTGCAGCCCTTATATAGCCATGGGAGGGGCTATGCAGGGAGGGGCATTGAAGTCTGCCCGAGGAGGGGGTGCTTTGAGCACAGAGACAGAGATTCCAGACAGAGCTCAGAGTCCACCTATAAGGACAGATAATATAAAGTGTCTGGAAAATAAAACCATCACTCTCTGCATGGTGTCATGGACTGGTAAGGATATGGAGCAGCTTATGACACAGATACAAACTTCTCCAACACTGACCCCAGCTCAAGTGACACACTCTTGGTTTTAATGTGCCCCTAGGAGAACTGGGATCGTCATTGATGTCAAAGCACCTACTAGTACAGATTCCATTACAGAGAACGTCATATGCAGCTGAGCTGCCCCTAGAGAAGATCTATTCCTCCTCTCTGTCCTTGGAGCATATGTTCTCTCATTCTTCAGCAGAGAACCCTCTCCTCTGAGGTCAATGATGAACACCACAGAAAGATATACTAGTTTTCCCTGCAGGGCTCAGACACTGTGAGCTCATCAGGAAAGGCACTGGCCTGGCCAAAAATATACAAGTCAGCCATATTACATTATGGCACCACAGCCCTATTGGAGATACTGCAGTACACCATACTCAACGAAGAGGTCACTTCCCTCATCACTTGTCTCTGGCCAGACTACCTACGCCAGAAGATCAGGAAGAAGGGAACAGAAACAATAGCAACCTATATCACCTCTACAGGTCCTCATCTTCATTGCCTGATGAAGCAGTACTGGTACCAGATGACTTAAAAGCATTCCAGAATCTTGTTAGGATTGCTGAATTCTTCGAGTGCTGGCCCCTATGTATATTGTGGGTACACATGCACTCCATTTGAGACCAGAGAATTCTTGCAAGCACCGTTCGTTGGTCTGCACCTGCACCCCTGTTCTCATGCTCTGCATGGGGGAGTATAAGGGGCAGAGTGGACTGACTGCCTCTCTAGCTCCTTCTTACAGCTGCATGGCCTGAGTTGTCACCATGCATGGGAGGAGTCCAGGACCCATCACTGTGGTGGGTGACGGCTTTGGGGCCCCTGTCGCAGCCCCAGCGGTTCAGAGCTCAGGGGTCCCTGCCGTCCATGGCAGCTGACAGCACTGGGGTTCCCCCCCACCCCTCCCGGCAGCTCGCGGCTCCTGGGTCTTGTAGACTATGCTCTCTCTTTTGTTGTTTGGGTTTTTTTTGAGATAAGGAATGATAATTGTTATTCTGGGAAAATAGCTTAACATCGATACCTATTCCCCCAACCACTTTGGCCTCAGAGTTCTGTGTAATTATTTTGTTTAATTTTTTTAAGGAATAGAGGCAGGGAAGTTACTGTCTATTGGGTAACCGAGGCAGATGTACTCCTCTAATGATGAGGCAGTGCAATAGTTAAGACCTTCAAGCTATGCAAAAATTTGACTCATATTCATAATAGGAATATGATCCACAAGTTGATGATCTATTGTCACTAGATACCTTTTACAAAATGCTAACAATGGAAAGTAACTAACTTCCTGTTCTTTTATAGGCATAGGCTTTTAAAAGGCCTGTTTAGTAGCATTTACAAGTGTCAAAGTAAACACTTAACTGACTCATGAAGCAATGTTTTTCAGTTTTGTTTTGGTATTTTTTTTAAACTAGCAAGATGTCCTGTTTTGGTCATTAATGGAACTAATTTTACTACCTGAATTTCTCTATTTATTAGTAGTTAGTTGAAGTTCTTCCTGTTCTAGGATGGTGAGTAGGGCCATATTGTCTATTTTGCTAACTACAGAATTACCTGCTCCAGAGTCCTGCCGTGTGTACACCTGAAGTTCAAGAGTGAACTCAAAACTGGCTCCTTAAAGGAAGTAGGGAGCAATACAGAGAGCATGCTCTTTGTTTTATGTTTGTGGCAGGGAGAATTTAAAGTATTAAGTGCCTCCAAAGGGTGAAAGTATGTGACGTAGGTCGCTTGCTCTGGCTACATTAAAATGGAAAAGGAGATAGAGCTTTATTCTGTAGATGGAATAAATATTACTAAATCTCTCTGTGTTACAAAACAGATTTTAAGGTGAAAGAAGAGACTTCGGTTTGAATACATAAATCCAAATTCCGCCCTTAGTTAAAACCCACTGAAGTCCAGTGGGATGGTTTGGACATAACTGAGAGCATAATTTAGCATTTAAGCTGAGGAGATACAGCTTGCCTATATTTATTAAGTAGAGAAGTTTCTTTTACATTTCCAATGTTGTAATTTTCTTTCAGTGGGAGGACAGAGGTCCAGTCTGTGCAGTATGGTAAAGAAAAAGCAAACAAAGACAGGGTATTTGCCAGGTAAGCTATTTACATTTGTTTGTATGGAATTTAATTATATGGTAATTAATACTTCTTTCAACTTAGACTTTTTAGTAGGTTACTTTGTGGTAATTTTGACACACACTAGTGCACTTCAATAAGCTTCCTCCCAATACCAGTATATTTGGATGGAGATGTTATGATAAACTACTTTTCTCTTTTTTTTTTTTTTTTTTTTTAAATAATGGACATGCAAGCTTTATCTCTTGTGAGCTGCTCTTTTGGTGGAGTTTAATCCATACCAAGGAGTTATAATTTGAATACTGGAACGTATCTTTTTATCTGAGGTGGGCAGAAGTGGTAGGGAATCTCATAACCGAAAAAAGGATACTCCGGTGTCTTCCTTTTTATGTGTTTGCAAAGAAAAGATTGCAAACTCTTCAGGGTGGGGACTGTCTTCCAATCTGTACAGTACCTAGCACAGTGGGGGCCCTCAGTACAAATAATAACATTTTCTACAAGAAGAATTTTCTTATCTTCATTCTGTTGAACGCTTATGAGTTTATGGGTATGTTCATTGAGTGATAATATTCTAAAATTGTAATTCCCTTTAAAATATTTGCCCTAAATGCCCAGATTTTTATAAATGTGTGCTTCACTATAACCTCTATTACCGTAATTTTGCCATGAATTCTCTTGCGAATGCCTTCAGAAGTGATTCATTATATCATAATTGGCTGACTGTAGAAACTGTTCTGCAGTATTGTAATTCTAATTATTATTTTTCTGCTGGATTCCATAGTGTCCACAATATGCTAGGCACTTTACAAACAAAAGGAAGCATTGCTCCTGCCCTGAAGAGTTTACAGTCTGAGACAAAGGGTAGGAAAATGGAAAACAATGTGTGTGTAAAATGGCTAAACTGGTGATTGTCCATGTCTTGGAAATAAAATGTTTTAATGAGACAATACGAAGATTTGTATGTCTCCTGTTCTGATTTACCCACATTCTGCCATGTATTTCATGTCATAGCAGTCTCAGATGATGACCCAGCACATGTTCGTTTTAAGAATGCTTTCACAGCAGATTTGACAAAACACAAAGAAGGTACCAATGTGAGATTTCCAAGGCTATGTCTACACTACTGTGGTAAGTCGACCTACGCTATGCAACTCCAGCTACGTGAATAACGTAGCTGGAGTCGACATACCTTAGGTCGAGTTACTGCGGGATCTACACTGCGTTGACTTACCTTACTCTTCTCACTGGGGGTAGAGTACAGAGGTCGACTGGAGAGCGATCTGCAGTCGATTTGGCGGGTCTTTACTAGGCTACAACAGTGCCATGCAGAAGCCTGTTCTCACTTTCAGGTGACATTGTAAACAAGACGTGGTCAGCATTATCTCCTGCAAATTGTAACCAAACTTGTTTGTCTGAGCGATTGGCTGAAGTAGCACTGAGTGGATTTGTAGGTCCTAAAGTTTTATATTGTTTTATTTTTGATTGCAGTTATATTTTGTACATTATTCTACATTTGTAAGTTCAACTTTCATTATAAAGAGATTGCACTACAGTACTTGTATTAGGTTGTAATATAAAATTAATATAAAATTAGCACTGTACACTTCTGTGTTGTAATTGAAATCAATATATTTGAAATTGTAGAAAACATCCAAAATATTTAAATAAATGGTATTATATTAGTGTTTAAGAGTGCTATTAATTGCGATTAATGTTTTTAATCGCATGATTAATCGCGATTAATGTTTTTAATCGCTTGACAGCCCTGCTATTAACATTTTGTTTTTATTTTGAAGAATACTATAGTAGTGATTGGGAAAAGCTATGAATAAGAGCTTGTCTGCAATTATTGCTTTTCAGAAAGTTCTGACTTAATTAAAAACTACACTCTTGTCAGACCTCAGAAGCTAAGTATGGTTGGGCAGAGCCAGTACTTGGCTCCAGGAATGATATTCGTTATTAAGTAGGTGGCACTCTTCTCTTTGAGTCAGTGCTGAACAGGGTGGATTTGATTTAAATCACTAGTCAGAGAGACTTGATTTAATCATGGATTTCTATATAAAAGTGCATTCTTGTTGGTTGTTAAAAACTTAATACAGATTCTTCACAACTCAGAGATAGATGTAGGTTTCATTTTTAGAAGGTACACGCTATACATTTTTAAAGTGATTTATTTTGAAAACTTTTCAGATTAGTTTTACAGCTATATCAGAAAATGAATGATTGTTTGGTTATTTCATGTACCAAAGGTAATTGAAGCAGATATTTATGAAGTCATTGGGAGGTGAACTATCTCCAGTTGAACAGGTTAATAATTAATATTTGGAGGATTTTCTTGCCATGCTGTATTAGGAGGAGAACATCACCAGACAGACATTTAAATTGTTTTATTTAACTAAAACAACGTTATGTATTCAAGAAAAAAATCCAGAACAGCAAACATATAATATTTTAACAAAAAAAGCATATGAATTTTTGAATTTAGTTAAACATACAAGTTTTTTAAAATCAGGTTTGTTTTTGTGAAGATTGTTTTTAACTAAAATAGTTAAATGAAATATTAAAAAAAAAAAAATTAAATTAACTCTGTCAGCCAGGTCAACATGAGAAACTTAAAATATTGGCTTCTGCAGCTAACTCAGTCATCTTCATCTTCATTTTCCTGTTTGTTCATAATCTGGAAAAGAAAAACAAGCTTTCCAGCTTTTTCAGGTCCCAAACGATTTCTCAATTTGGAATGAATTAGTCCAAAGGAAGAAAATATTCTTTCTACACCGTCAGAAGAAGCTACTGCTGTTAAAAGTGAGATTATCACTTCAACAGTCTCTGAATCCAAGTGCTTAAGTGACTTTCTTTAAAAGATCATCAGCAAACATATATTTCTTGAATGGTTCACCCTTAGCTCTGAAGTTTATTATAGTTGGCATTATGGAGGGATGATTGCTGGATGTCCATGTCATAGCCAACTCCTCTTCTTCAGCAGTTAAGGTTTGACCCTGGTACCGAGTATTGAGAATATTTGCAAGAAAATGAGCATATTTCTCTTTTTAAGATCTCACTCAGTTCATTCCAAATTTCAACAGCATCAGCAATAAAACAGCTATTTCCCTGCATTTTGTTCAAGGCTACAGAAATAGGCTTCAGGGTACTCCGCACGTGTTCAATACAGTAACTCCTCACTTAATGTTGTAGTTATGTTCCTGCAAAATGCAACTTTAAGTGAAACAATGTTAAACGAATCCAATTTTCCGATAAGATTTAATGTAAAGGCGGGGGGTTAGGTTCCAAGGAAAATTTTTTGGGGCAGACAAAAGGCATTATATACTGTACAGTACTGTACTTTGGTGGGGCGGTGCCCCTGGCTTACCCCTGGGGCTGGGGGTGCAGGGTCTGGGAAGGAGTTAGGGTGTGGGAGGGCACTCAGGGTGCGAACACGGGCCGGCGGACTCAGGAGGAGCAGGGGCAGCCGGGCAGCCAGCGGCCGGAGAGAAGCGGCGCTTTCCCCTTCAAAGCGCCGCTTCTCTCCAGCTGCGCGGCTGCCCCTGCTCCTCCTGAGTCCTCCGGCCCGTGCTCGCAGGGCCACATTCCGAAAGGGGCTTTAGAGCTGCAGGCCAGGGCCCTAGGGCCCCCTTAGCCGCGGGAGGGGCAGCTTCCCAGCTCGCTCCCTCCCAGAAAGTCCTAAGCGCTGGGAGGGAGGGAGGAAGGGGGGGGGGGCGGAGAAGAGGAACTTGTGCAATGCTCCCTTGTAAAGTCAGCCAAACGACGTTATAAGGGAGCATTGCACAACTTTAAATGAGTATGTTCCCTAATGGAGCAGCAATGTAACTTCGAAACAACGTTAAGCGGGAGGACGGTAAGTGAGGAGTTACTGTATTTCTCTTAAGCCCAATGTTGAGAACTTTGGCTGTGACAGTGCCATCTATTTTTTCATGATTTTGTTCACAAATTATCAGATTAGGCCAGTTCTTGATATAGTGCTCAAAACAATCCACTCCTGAGTTCCATCGTGCATCTTGTGGGAGAGTTATCATGCTTCCTCCCACTTTTTTCAGAGCAGCTGCTGCAAAGTGATTGTTACAGAAGTATTTTGCAATTTCAACTACATTAGCCTTTATTTCTGGAACACTGAAGTCTATGACTAGGAGGTGCATCAAATGAGCACTGTAACCGTATGTTGCAGTGGGAGAGGTTTTGGTTGGATATTAGGAAAATCTTTTTCACTAGGAGGGTGGTGAAGCACTGGAATGGGTTACCTAGGGAGGTGGTGGAATCTCCTTCCTTAGAGGTTTTTAAGGTCAGGCTTGACAAAGCCCTGGCTGGGATGATTTAGTTGGGAATTGGTCCTGCTTTGAGCAGGGGGTTGGACTAGATGACCTCCTGAGGTCCCTTCCAACCCTGATATTCTATGATTCTGTCTATGATCTAGCCAGCTTTATATCCACCATATAGTCCATTCATCCAGCCCATACTTCTTTAACTTGCCAGCAAGAATACTGTGGGAGACCATATCAAAAGTTTTGCTAAAGTCAGGGAATAACATGTCCACTGCTTTCCCCTCATCCACAGAGCCAGTTATCTCATCCTAGAAAGCAATTAGGTTAGTCAGGCATGACTTGCCCTTGGTGAATCAATGCTGACTGTTCCTGATCACTTTCCTCTTCTCTAAGTGCATCAGAATTGATTCCTTGAGGACCTGCTCCATGATTTTTCCAGGGACTGAGGTGAGGCTGACTGGTCTGCAGTTCCCCGTATCCTCCTCCTTCCCTTTTTTTAAACATGGGCACTACAGTAGCCTTTTTCCAGTCATCCGGGACCTCCCCCGATCGCCATGAGTTTTCAAAGATAATGGCCAATCTGCAATCACATCCGCTAACTCCTTTAGCACCCTCGGATGCAGCGCATCCGGCCCCATGGACTTGTGCTCGTCCAGCTTTTCTAAATAGTCCTGAACCACTTCTTTCTGCCACAGAGGGCTGGTCACCTCCTCCCCATGTTATTAGCTTGGGACTCTCTTCACTCTCTTTTAAATAATATCTTCTCATCTTGGATACATTTACAGCATTGTCTGTGACCAAGCTGCCTACTAGACATTTGAATTTTTTTTCACAGTTTGTTACAGCTTTTACTGCTACTTCTTGTTAAGTATTCTGCTGTGTGTGCATTTCCTGATGTATCAATTGTTTCTGTAAGGAAGACATTCCCTTCTTCTGTTGTCATGCAAGCACATACAACAGGATCATTGTGGACATTGCTCCACCCATCAAGACTCAGGTTCACAATTTTACCTTCTAGAACTTTTGCACACTGCTCAATTTCTCTTTCATGCACTTTATCAAGCAATTTGCCTGCGACATCTGCTCTGTTGGGTGGACTGTATCCTGGTCTTAATGACTGAACCATGTTAATGAAGTGTGGGTTCTCAATCATACAGAAAGGAGAGTTTGTTGCATAAACAAACCGGGCAATTTTTTAATCAGTTACCGTATATACTTGATCATAAGCCGGTTCATTTATAAGTCGACCCCCCCAAGATGGATAAGTAAAAATGGAAATTTTTTATGACCCGTTCATAAGCTGACCCTATAATTCAGGGGTCAACAAACTTTGGCTCCCGGGCCATCAGGATAAGCCGCTGGTGGGCCGAGATGGTTTGTTTACCTCGCGTCCACAGGGACAGAGGTAAATCTAAGTAAACAAAGTGTCCCAGCGCGCCAGCTGCTTACCCTGACGGGCCGGGACAGCAACTGGTGGGGAAATTTTTTGGGGGGGAGAAGCTGGGGGCCACGGGAGTAACCCCTGTGACCACCCCCCACATGACCCCACCCTTAGCCCGGGACTCCCACACTCTCCCCATCCCATCCCTTCCCACTTTATCTGGGGAGAGCCAGGGGAGGATGTCTCTGGCTTGGCTGGAGTTGCTCAGGCAGGCTGGGCAGCGCGGCCGCAGCCTGCTCCGGCGGGCCAGACCGGGCAGCGCGGCCGCAGCATGTTCCAGCGAGCTGGGCTGGGCGGCACGGCCGCAGCGTGCTCCGGGGAGCGGGGCTGAGCGGCACGGCCGCAGTGTGCTCCGGGGAGCGGGGCTGAGCGGCACGGCCGCAGTGTGCTCCGGGGAGCTGGGCTGGGCGGCACGGCCGCAGCGTGCTCTGGCGGGCCGGGCGGCGTGGCCACAGCCTGCTCTGGGGGGCGGGGCTGAGCGGCACGGCTGCAGTGTGCTCCGGGGAGCGGGGCTGGGCGACACGGCCGCAGCGTGCTCTGGCGGGCCGGGCGGCGTGGCCACAGCCTGCTCTGGGGGGCGGGGCTGAGCGGCACGGCCGCAGTGTGCTCCGGGGAGCGGGGCTGAGCGGCACAGCTGCAGCCTGACAGCCCCGGAGCTGCAGCTGCTTCGGAGGCTGGGGGGAGAGCAGCGTGGCCAGAAGTGGAGAGAGTCTGGCCCCGCCTCTTCCCTTCTGGCTCTGCTGGCTGTGCTGCCTCTCCTTGCTGCCTCTGTTGGGGGGAGGGGCTGTGTCCCACCTCTCTCTCCCTCTCTATACCCGTTCATAAGCCAACCCCCTTCTCTGGTGCTTCCCTTTTTTATTAAAAAAATTCGGCTTATGAACGAGTATATACAGTACCTCTTTTTGTAATATGCTGGTTCTTATCACAAACTTATCTATGGCTGTTTCTGGAAGATGGAGGTTTTTTTTCTTTTTGCTACAGGTGATATACTGTTGCTATGTGATATACATGATGTGACTGAAACACTATCATTGGCAGATCACCATCATTTTCTATAGTTTGAGTTATCTTGAAGGTGGATAGTCTTCAGAATCCTATATGTTGAGGATGGATTCTCCTAAACAAAATAAGTCAATGCAGTTATTTAATTATTATTACCATAGTGCTCATTTATTATTACTCATTGCATTCACTGACACTTAGTACTACTTTAAAGGTGAAATTGTAAAAGGAAGATCTGCCTATTTCAGCTGTTTATTTTTTATCACAACTGCATCTAAAATGATAGAACCATAGAGTAATAACTATATTTTTTGCTCAAACATGAGAATTCAGGAATAGTCCAGAAGGAAGACAAGCAGTCCTTATGAAATAAAAAAGTTTACCAACCTGAAGATCCTGCATGTTCAGACATGTTCCTTTCATCATCTTCAACACAGCTTCCTCCTGAGAAGGAACACTTCTCATGATGTTGCTTCATTTGGGCAACCAGGCCTTGCATTTCTTTGTTGTACTGTTTTCATTTTGCATGCGTGCCTGTCTTACCCACAGGTAGAGGAACTTCATTAAAATATTCCCAAACTGGGTCTCTTTTTACGGCCTGCTGCCATTATAGGTTTTCCCTTCTAGTGAGAGAATGATATGGTAGATCTCAAATCAATGAAGGCTACACTCTGAAAGACCTCAAGACTTCTGGAATATGCTAGTCAAACAGTTTCACTTTGTTTCTACTGCTTGTCCCTCCCTTCTCACGTTTATCTCCAGACTTCTTCTCCTTGTCCAGATCTATTCCGCCCCCAACAATCTCCTATTCATTGAACTTTTTGAAACTTTGCACTTTTAGAGAGGGGTAAGGGATTGACTCTGTGTACACAAATTTTACGGAGGGACAGTAGGGTTGAGGTCTGTTATTTCTTACCTCTTTACATTATTTATTTATTTATTTTAAAACATTTTTGCTGTTAACAAGCATGTTACCTCTGGAGACACAAATCCACAGTTTGAGAACTGCAAAACTAAGCATCTCCGATGGTATCTTTAGACTGAGCATTGAGTCCCATTGGGTAGATAGAAAGATTAACCTAAATAATATATACAGAAGCCCCTGGAACCCCATAAGATTGGGTCCCTAATCCATGAACTGTTGGAACTCATTTACAAAACTTTTCTTAAACATTACATGAATATATTGTCTAATACTATAGAATTAGAATTTATAATCTTTATTCCATGATGAGATATCTTTGAGCTATAATGTATCTTAATTAAAACTATCTTTAGATAGGTTTTTTCCTCAAAAAGCATTTTATCAAAAAAATCCAATTTAAATTAAAAAAAATCCGTTTTTTTTTTATTTTTATTTTTTTTAAATCGTTGACTTTTATCCACCCTGGTGCTGAACTAATGCCCCATGGTGCAGTGGGCACTGTGGCTTGGGAACCTATCTTCTTGATAAGATGTAAAGCCAAGTTTATGGTTACTCCAACATTCTGCTGAGTATCTATTCATAAGAGTAGATGTGTTTAATTCAGGTGTCCTGGCCAAATTCCAACTTCAAGGGTTGTTTGGTTAACCTAAAATTCCTCCTGCAGTTTCAGTTGAATGCAGCATTCTTCCTCACATCTATTCTAAGCTGTTCCATGGTGTTGCTCTTAACTGATAAACATCTGATGCCTGTATCCCAGAGTTAACTGCTTTTGTATGGTGAATGAAGCATTCTATGTATGGTTTGCATATTAATTTGTAAGGTGCATTGGGATTCCTCAGAATGAAAAGCAATATGAAATGTAAGATGTTTGTAAAATATACTACATATGTACAAGGGGCTGAAGTACAATTCCTCTTACATATTGTGCATTTAAATTCCAAACTATAATACTGAGTTCACATTAGTCCCTTCAGATTAATATAGAGGCTAATTCTTGCTCTCTGACTTTCCCTGGTATTATGCGGATTTTGTTCCTGGAACCTGCCCCTCTGAATTTTCTGCCTCACTAGACGTAGTTGTTATTTTGTTTTGTATAGATCTGTTTTTTTAAATGGTGGCGTTTAGCATTTCTGTCGATATTACAGTTGGTTCTCGTTAAGCAGGTTTGTGTTGTAGATATTCATGTTGTGTGTTATGAAACCAAGAACATTGGGAAGGATTGCTATAGGATGATGTAATAGGCTATTTGCAATGGAATATACAGTATTTAATATCTAAAGTATTAAACAATCAATTTGTAAGCACCTAGAGGATATGGGTAATAAGTAATAGCCAACATGGATTTATCAAGAACAAATCATGCCAAACAACCTAATTTCCTTCTTTAACAGGATTGCTAGCATAGTGGATGGGGGGGAAGCAGTAGACATGATGTTATCTTGATTTTAGTAAGGGTTTTGATACAGTACCATATGACATTCTCATAAGCAAACCAGGGAAATGTGGTTTTGATGAAATTACTGTAAGGTGGGTGCATAACTGGTTGAAAAACTGTACTCAGAGTAGCTATCAATAGATTGCTGTTGAACTGTGAGGATGTATCTAGTGTAGTCCCATAGGGGTCAGTCCTGGGTCTAGTACTATTCAGTATTTTCACTAATGACTTGGGTAATGGAGTGTAGAATCCACTTATAAAATTTGCAGATGACACCACACTGGAGGAGTAGTTACTAGCACCTTGAAGGACAGGATTAGAATTCAAAAAGACTTTCACAAATTGGAGAGTTGGTCTGAAATCAACAAAATGAAATTCAGTAACAAAAAGTGCAAAGTACTACACTGAGGAAGGAAAAATCAAATGCACATCTACAAAATGGGGAATAACTGCTCGGTGTTAGTACTGCAGAAAAGGATCTCAGGGTTATAGTGGATCAAATATTGAGGATGAGTGAACAATGTGATATAGTTGTGAAAAAGGCTAATATTCTGTAGTGAATTACAGGAGTGTCATGTGTAAAACTCGGGAGGTAGTTGTCCTGCTGTACTCAGCACACACAAGCCTCAGCTGGAGTACTGTGCCCAGTCTAGGGTGCCACACTTTAGGAAAGATATGGACACATTGGAGAGAGTCCAGAGGAGAGCAACAGTGATAAAAGGTTGAGAAAATCTGACCTATGAGGAAAGGTTAAAAAAACTGGGTGTGAAGTATTACAAAAAGAAGACTGAGGGTACACCTAATAATGAATATGTTAAGGACAAGAAGTAAGGGGCTTAATCTGCAGCAAAGGAGGTTTAGGTTAGATATTAGGAAAAACTGTCTAATTATAAGGTTAGTTATACACTGGAATAGGCTTCCAAGGGTGGAATCCCCCATAAGTGGAGGTTTTTAAGAACAGGTTAGACAAATACCTGCCTGTAGTTGGTCCTGCCTCAATGCAAGGGACTGGACTAGATAATTAAGATTCAAGTACAGAATACCGAATTTAGTGTAAGGAAGATAGTTCTATTATCTTTGTGAGCAACTGTCCTGAGAAATATCAGTTGTAACATACATAAATAAATAAAACAATAACCAAGTACAAAAACCTATAGCAATTGCTGTTCTTTCTGCATGATTATACTTCAAGATTATGCTTCTTGATCCAAGGTCTGTGGGAAGACTCTCGTTAACTTCACTGGTCTTGGGATCAGGCCTCAGATTTGTAACTGCAATACTAGTGCATATCTTACTTATAATTGCTGAACAAACTGAAAAATACAGTTTTGAAATACAGCTTGTTAAATAGTTGAAGATGTCAAGAGAGGCACTTATCTGCATATGTAGCTAGCTTGATAAGAGAAGGAAACATTTCATTAGATTGTAATTTATTATTTTTATTTTTTGCTTACTGCTGATGATGCCCAAATTCACTCACTCCTCTCTTCTCCGACCCACCTAACTAGAATTTTTTTTCCTGTGCTTCATAGTAAGGAGTGTTCTCACTTGTAAAAGGAAGACTTGCCGCAAGTAAGGAATTGGCCAGGTTGTCTGTGACAGAGATTCAATGTTGACATATTTAAATCGAAGACAGGGCTTTGGATTGACACAAAAACTGGAAGAACAAATTAAAGGGGAGCGTGAATACTGGCAACATGTCTTGCAGCGTGTTATAGCTGTTATTCAAACATTAGCTGAACGTGGTCTGCCTTTCCGGGGATCAAATGACACATTTGGATCATTGCAGAATGGAAATTTCTTGGGATTGTTGGAACTTGTGGCTCAGTTTGACCCATTTTTAGCAGGCCATATCTCAAAATATGGGAATGCTGGCAAAGGTAACCCATCATACTTATCCAAGACAATATGTGGTGAACTCATTGGTCTAATGAGTGACAAAGTTCGTTCAGCTATTGTGGATGAAATAAGTACTGCTGGGTATTTCAGTTTATCTGTCGACTCTACACCTGATCTTTCACATATTGATCAATTGAGTATTGTACTAAGATATGTGTCTCCCACAGATGGAAAACCAGTTGAATGATTTATAACATTCCTCAATTTGAAAAGCCACACTGGTGAAGAAATGGCAAATCAAGTACTGCATTATCTGTGCCAAGTTTTCAAAATAGATTTCTCAAAGTGCAGAGGGCAATCTTATGACAATGCTGCCAACATGTCAGGGCGTTATCAAGGAATGCAGAAGAAGCTTTTAGAACAGAACAAATATGCCATATTCATACCATGTGCTGCACTCTCTCAATCTTGTTGGCCGCAGTGCTGTTGATTATTGTCCGGTGGCAGTAAGGTTTTTCTCAACAGTCCAGTTACTTTATACATTTTTCTCTGCCTCAACACACCAATGGGCAGTTCTTAAAACATATTTGGGCAATGATCGTATGTTGAAATCTCTTTCTAATACTCTCTGGGAGGCCCATGCAGTGGCAACAAGTGCAGTTCTGGAGTCCTAAGTATAGCTGAAGACCAATCACAAAAGGGAGAAACTATACGAGAGGCAGAAAACATTGCAAACAAGATGCAAGAACTAGAGTTTGTATTCATGTTGACCATGTGGAATGAAATTTTACAACACTTTTACCACACAAGTCAAGCTCTCCAAGAAAAAGAATTGGATTTGAAAACATGTGCAGACCTCTGTCAATCATTAGCTGTCCACTTACACACTTTGAGGAATGTTTTTGAAAGATTTGAAGACATATCAAAAGATATCTTGCCTGATACTAACTACAAAGAAGCCCAGTCCTGCAAGCGAATCAGGAAAAAACAAGCAAATGACAGCAGTGCAACAGAAACAGCATTGAATCCTAGAGACAAATTTTGCGTATCTATTTACTACGCTATAATTGATACATTTGAAGCTCATATGAAGAGGAGAGGTGAAGTGTACAAAGAAGTATCAAGTAGATTTTGTTTTCTAAACGATATGGACTTATCTGACGAACAATATTCACAAGGTTCCCAAAAGCTAGTTGACTTGAACATGAATCTCTGTGGAGAAGTATGGCAGTTCCACTGTTATATGCACACAAAGTTTAATGAAACAGGAAAAATGGAATTCAGTCACATTGATCTTCATGACACAATATTGAAAGACGGAATACAATGTGTATTTCCAAATGTAGAGATCGCCCTACGTGTTTTACTAACATTGATGATTACTAACTGCTCCGCAGAACGCTCTTTTGCTCAGCTGAAAAGAATAAAAAACCCTCAGAGAACAATAATGTGTCAGGACAGACTTGATTCACTTTCCCTATTGTGTATGGGAAGCGGACATTCTTCGTCGAATCAGCTTCGATGAACGTATCCAGAATTTTGCAATCAGAAAATCTAGAAAGAAGCTATTTTAATTTCAGCATACATGTAAGTTTTGTGTCATTTCAAAAAATAAAATTTTATTTTACGGTATAGTATTGTTTTTATTTTGAATTACATATGGGGGGGCACCATAATCTTTTCAGTGCTTAGGGCCTCTAAAGGTCTTAATCTGGCACTGGCATGAGCAACTCCCTTGCGGATCAACTCAGTCGCTCCTTACATGCAAACCAGAAATGAGAATTTCACAATCTCGTTCTCTGCTCCATCTTCCATGAGTGGGGCTCTCCTCGATGGGACCTCTTCGCCACATTGACCAACCACAAACTCCCCCTCTTCTGCTTCAGGGGAGCCCTTGGTCCCGGTTCGCAGGGAGATGCCCTTCTCATTCCCTTGACCAGTGGAGCTCTATTACGCCTTCTTTCCCATTCTTCTACTTCCCCAGATCCTAAGCAAAATTCACTAGGATTGAGGGACTGTTCTTCTTGTGGCCCCTGCTTGGCCCTGCTAGTATTGGTTTCCAGACCTCCTCCATCTCTCCACTAATCCCCCAATTCCCCTACCCTTGATCCCCGATCTCCTCACTCAAGCCCACAGCCGCCTCTGGTACCCCAATTCCAGCCCTCTTCACCTCATGGCCTGGTATTTGGATGGAGTGTGCGTGTGTTCTGGCCCCGTGCACGACGTCCTCATGCACAGTAGGCACCCATCTACCAGGGCTTGCTTCCTCGCAAAGCAGCACTGCTTCAGTGCCTGGACACAGCACCACGACCTCTGCTTTTATTTCAGTGGTCCTGGATTGCCGTCTCCATCTTCGTTGCTCAGACCTCGGTCACTCCTCTGTTCGAGTATACCTAGCGACACTCAGTGCCTTCCTCCCACCTGTGGATGGGTTCTCTGTTTTCATGTATCCAACTACTGCCTGCTTCCTCCCTGGTCTCCTCAACGTTTTCGCCTCGGTGGGAAAAACCAGCCCCCGTCCTGGAACCTCAGCCTTGTTGTCTCCACCCTCACTAAGTTGCCCTTTGAACCCCTGTTGATCTGCTCCCTTGCTCACCTCTCTGAAGGTGGTGATCTTGGTCGCCAACACCTCCGCACAACACGTCAGCAAACTGGCGGCCGCGATGGCAGACCCACCTTTCACCGTGAGAAGGTCTCCCTATGCCTTCACCCCAAATTCCTTCCCAAAGTGGCCTCCTCATTTCACCTCAACCAGAGTGTGCACTTACCCACCTTCTACCTTAAGCCACATGCCTCTAACAAGGAGTGCATGCTACACTCCCTTGATGTACGCCAAGCACTGGCCTTTTACCTCCAATGCGCCTGAGCCTTCCGCACCACCCCTTTCCTCTTCATTTCCATCGTGGCCACGCTCTTTCCTTGCAGTGTCTTTCCTGCTGGGTCTCCCGCTGCATCATTGACTGCTATGCACTCTCTGGTGTTTTCTCCTCCAGTCCATGGGTCACAGCCCACTCGACACAGGCTCATGCAGCACGTCGTCTTTCCTTGCGGGCATCCCGTGTCAGGATATTTGTAGAGTGGCCACTTGGTCCTCCATTCACACCTTTACCGATCATTGTGTCCTAGCCCCTACAACGGTAGATGTGGCTGTTGGCCATGCTGTCCTTTGAACTGTTATTGCTGGAGAGCCTTCATGCCTGCCTCCATGCTGAATACTGCTGGTTGCTATCCCATGTTTGGAATCCATATAGGGACCAGCACTCGAAGTCGAGAAGGTTACTTACTGTAACTTTAGGTTCTTCAAGATGTGTGTTCCTTATCTGGATTTCAGTCCTGCCCTTCATCCCTCTACTCCGGGCTCTCCTATTGCCTGGCAAGAGGGAACTGGAGTGGCATGAACCCGGGCAGCCTCTTAAAGCCTCAGACATGCCACGTAGCCGACGCACGTGCAAGTCAACGGACACTACTATGAATGTCTCTGGCAATGGCGTGCATGTGCACCCATGTTTGGAATCCAGATTGGGACCACATATCTCGAAGAACCTCCAGTTACAGTAAGTAACCTTCTCTTGCTTAACATGAGCAGTAATTCTGTTTAAAGGGGATGCAGTCAGGTGCTGTAGTGCTGCTTAAATCTTTTGTGTGTTTGGGCTGATTCTCTATTTGAAGCTGTAGCAGCTTACAGCCTCTCCTCAGGTGTTATATCTATATCTATATAAAATGAATTTCATGTTCCTGGCTATTAATTCATAATTTTCCTACATTCTGTGCTACCATGCTGGGTTTCTCCACAACTGCCCCTGTGTTTGGCTGGGCAGGTAAAAAGTTCAGTCCTTATCCCTGTTCAGATAGTGCCTCCTCCCAACTCCATGGATCTGTTTAGTAACATCTCTGATTCTGCAGGCTGACTGGACAGCAGGATTAAATCTTAAGGTTAGTGAACTGTCTTAAATGGTGTAGTGGTCCCTCACTCTCAAGTGGGGAGGGAGGCCATTCCACCTTGCTGTATCAGGCAACAGCTCTCGGGCTCAGGTCTCGCTGGCGGAGCTGATCTATAAGAAGTCTATAGCTCTGTAACCGCCTAGCAGAGGCGAACAAGCAGTAACAGTATTATGCTCTCACCCCCTTGGGTGGGGCAGAGCAGTCTTTAGACAGCAGTCCCGGCAATTCCTCCGCAGGGTCAGCAGCAGACTGGAGAGGTCTGTCTCCTTCCATGGCTCCCGCCCAGCTGAGCTTCAGGGCCCTCTCTTTTTACTTCCTGTCCCACCCTGGTACTTCTGGCAAGGGGGGCGGGGCAGGTCTGGCCCCGCCCACCGGGGGAGCGTAGTGGTCCTTCTTTCTCAAGTCCAAAGGGAGGCCACTCCGCCTCACTACAAATGGCTATTCCTTTTAATGGAGATGAAAACTCACCCACTGAGGCATCCAGATTCAGGATTCTACTGAACTTTCAAAGGCCATACAAGCATTTAGAATGGTTTGGTGGTTTACCTCCTCCCAGCATTAGAAGTTATTTTGAATAATGTCAGTAATTAAAGTGATGCAGAAGAAGAATTAAATCAATAGCTAAAATATTTCAGATTATACCTAAAAGTTATCCAGGAGAGATTGTGTAAAGTTAGACATAGAGGTATTGAAAATTAGCACTCAGGTCAGAAACCAAAAAGCCACAGCATCGAAAAGCTCATGCTGCAGTGTGGTAACTCTTTCTTCGAAATTTCCCCAAAGAACAGGAAACGGAGACAGCAAGCATAAGTGGGTGGGACTCTGAGGTTAGAACTGTTATTAAAATAAAATATTTGAATCTAAACTTTGCTGATAAACACTTCAGTTGTCTATGATGGTAGCAGAGAGTAGTATTCCAAGAGATCAGAACCTGAGTACAGTAAATAAGGTGAGGTTTTTTTCTTGTGATATTGTTTTTAGATTAAAAAAAACATGAGCTTTCTTATCTTAGAGAAAGTTGTATTAATCTGTTGCAGCCTATAAAGTGTTGAGGATGGTTTTCAAAGTTTAGTATCCAAATTAGGTGGTTTAGAGCAATATTGTTTTGAAAAGATAAGAATTGCACTGTATCCTTTTTAAAATGAATGGTTTAAGCACACTAATGAATGTGAAAACGAGTCCTTGTATCTCTGTGTGGTAAATGTTCAAATTCTTAGCTGCAATGAAGCCTCAAATTCTTCTAATCCAAAATTTGATATAATGTCTTTGTTTTTAGTTTGTAAAATCTCACTCTGTTTTTTTAATTACCATCTATTAGTTTTCTATAGCTTTTTTCAGAGCATCATAATTAAGTTCATTTTTATTTTGGACAAAAAATAGTATTTTCTCTTAATGTTAACTTTTATGCCAAGCTCATTTTTGAAGACTTTTTACTGCACTAGCTTGAAAGCAAGGTGTGTTGGTGTTAATTACATCTAGACCAAATTTTAATACCTTATTTAGTTCTATAGAAAGCATCTCAGCAAATCCTATTAATACCAGTTAGTATGTCATCCAAATTGTTTTACTAACTTAAATAACAGAAATGTTAAATAACGTCAATTGTAGCTATTATATTATGCAGGGAAAGTTAGATTCTCTTATGGTAAAAACAGGAAATACAGTATGATGAATTCATATTGAAAGTGCTTATATTTTCCTCATGAAATCTTATCTTACTTCAGGAGTGGATTTACCCTGAAACATACCGTACCGTGGCACGGGGCCCCCAATGACAGGGGGCCCCAAAATATAGGTGTGGGAACTAGCGGTGCAGGGGGTGCTGCAGCATCCCCACATTTTATGCAGGGCTCCACTGCTGCCCGGGGTCCCGGCTGATGCCCAGGGCTCTGCGGGCTCCACTGCCACCCAGGGTCCCGGCTGGCGCCCAGGGCTCTGCTGGCTCTGCTGCCGCCCGGGGTCCTGGCTGCTGCCCTGTGCCACTTAGATTAAAACATATTGTTAGGAGCACAGAACCGCCCGGGCTCCTGGGGAGACAGGGAGGTGTCCGAGCCCGGCCACGGGGGCTGCAGTGCAGCGGCTAAGGGGGATCGCAACCGCCTGCTTTGCAAGGACCCAGCGGCCAGGGGAGGCGAGCAGAGATCAGCGCGTGGAGGCAGTGGGGCGCTCAGGTGGCCGCTGATGGAGCTGTACCCCTCCCCCCCCGCACCTTCAGCTATGTGTTCAGTCCATGTGGGTTTCTGCCCGCTTCTCTGGGCTGGCCAGAGCGGGGTCGCCAGGGCACCCGAAGCTGTCCTCAGCCATGAAGATCTTGATGTCTTCTGTCTCCTTCTCCAGCCCCACGGCAGCTCCACTCGTGCGCTGCCGCCTGGAGTCCCGGCTGCTGCCCCGCTCCCAGGCTCTGTGGGCTCCACTGCCACCCCGCTGGCCGGCCCGGAGAAGCGGGCAGAACACCAGCTGGGCAGAACACCAACAGCGGGTTGGAGCCCCGGGTCCTTTAAATCGCTGCCGAAGCCCCGGACGGCACAGCCCGAGCAGCGCTGAAGGTCTGGCTGATGGAGGCTAGCCCCGAGCCCAGCCCCTTCCGGGGGCCCGGAGCCAGCAATTCTGTCGGCAGTCCTGTCCGCGCCCCTAGTTCCCACGCCTATGGTCCCAGCTGCCGCCCTGCGGCCCACACCCAAGTCTGGACCCGTGCCTGGGGTGCACAGGGGTCTGGCTTTCTTTTTCTTGGCTGTGTCCCCAGGGGGCCCCCGAAAATGAAGCTACGCACAGGCCCCACTAACTCTAAATCCGCCACTCTCTTACTTTATCTTTCTACCTCCCATGGTCTTTGGATTTTTATGAGAGAACTTCCAAAATGTTGTTGTGTAATCTATGTAATTTTGCAATTATCTGATACAATTTCAAATCAATTATTTACTTCATTCTTCTAGATCCCCAAGTAAACCCTTGGCACGGAAATTGATAAGTGGGATGGACTGGGAGGTAGTGAGTAGGAATTCATTGTCTGATGACAGGTTAGAAACACAGAGCCTACCATCACGATCTCCACCTGGAACCCCAAATCAGTAAGTAGAGTGGCGTATCCTCTCTGCAGTCATCATTGCCTGTTCACCTCTTATTTGTCAGTTATCCCTGTGCTATAACAAAACATTAGTTCATTACCAAAATAAAGCTGTTTGTTTCACAAGGGAGTTTCTACAAACTAGCTCTTAACATCCCTTTATGTGGAATTCAATGTTCTAAATTTTATTTTTGCTGACATTCTTTGGTATATAATAATTCTAGATGCATCTCAAAAGCATCCAACCTATAAAAAAGTGTAACATTTGGCACTAAATACCGTAATAGTTTGAGGCGTTTTCCCAGACGTTTCCTTGCATGACAGCTAACAGCTGGATTATAATTGCAATATATCAAATATATCTGACAGTGCTAACAGAGCATGTGAGATGATAAATATGGCTTGAAGAGATGACATTAATAAAACCTTCAGCTGTATAATTATTTTATTCAGGAATCATTTTAGAATTTAACTTTTTGGTTCTATAATACAGTACCTCTTGTTAACATGTGTTCCAGGTATAGGCTGTAAAAAATGCTAGTGGGTTAATTTCCCTGTTTTTCTGCATTTCTTTTGTTACCTGCAAAATTTACTTTTCAAACATCATGAAGCTTTCTTGTTTTCTGTTTATGATGAATGAAAAGCATTCTTGACTTTTTTTACAAAATAGGAAAGCAGTTCTTTTAGTCTCCTGAAAGTGATGCTGAATGAGAACAGTTCAGTATTGCATAAATGGTGATTTCTCATTGAATGTCTCTCGTCTTTAGAAGTTATTCCAGAGTGTTATGCTAATATCTGAAACATTTTACATTTAAAGTATTGGTTTAATAATAATCCTTAGATTCTATAAAGCACTTTTCGCCCATAAATCTCAAGGCATTTAAAATGAAGGTAAGTGTCAAAAGACCCATTTTTCAGATGGGACAACTGAGGCAGGAAGTTGAAGTGTGACTATCATGGGGTCACACAGTAAGGTTGGTGACTGTGTTAGGAATAGAATCCAGGGCTGAAATCCTGGCCCTGTTTAAGTTAGAGTTCTGCCATTTACTTCAATAGATCCAGGATTTCACCTCCGGTCCTCTTGACTGCCAGCCTATCCACTGGGTCATACTATTATAAGCAGAACTCCTTTCTTTAAAGTATTCCAGGCATGTTTCATGACCTTCAGTATTTATGGCAAGAGAGGGTTTTTTACTCATTTTATGAAGTGATAAATAAACCATTCTTCATAATATCTCTGATTTGGTTATTGTTTCAGTATTTTTTGAAATAATAAAAATGTTTTGAGAATTTGAAATAATGGAATTCAAAGAAAAAATAATTGAATGAGTGAAAATGAATTAATGGAATTACAATTCACCGTTTAAAATTCTTCAGTAAAATTATGTATATGAATATATGCTTACATTTAGAAGGAAAGTAAATAATGTTTTTTAAATTGTACACATAGTTTTAGGACAATGCAGATTAAAAGCATCAATCTTGGAGAATTTTCTAACTGTTTAATTATTCTTTTCCCATTTAGTCGCAATTCTGCATTTACTCAAGAGGGAGCCCGTTTACGACCATCTTCAGTTGGACATTTAGTGGACCACATAGTTCACACCTCACCAAGTGAAGTTTTTGCAAATCACAGATCTCCATCCTCCACCCAAGCTAATAGCATCATTCTGGAATCGTCACCGTGAGTTCAGCCATTAATATATTATTACTATAGCACATTGAGGCCCTGATAGAGATAGTCCCTACCTTGGAGAGTTTATTTAGTTCCCTTTAATCTTTATCAGTAAAGCCCAGGTCCAAAAAACATTAATTTATAAATAACTATTTTTAGGGATCATTAATATAGATCTGGTAAAAAGATAGTTGCCAGAGTAAGTGCCCATAATTCAGGTGTTACAATGGTGTAGGATTTTACTTATGTCTTAATTTTATTCAGTGCCTATAGATAGGTTTGGTGGAGTTATGCAAGTATCATTCTCTGTGTGTATACAAGATATTTTTTTGCAAGAAGGAAAGAGAATGCATGATTTTGTGGTCTGATGTAAAGGTTTTAGTGGCATGGGTTTGGAAAACTATTCTCTGTGTGTCACACATTTAAAAGAATTTTTTAAAATACTATAAAGCTTTTTATTTATTTAAAAAAAAAATTGGTACAATTTTCGCTATATGTGCCTAAATTTCAACTTTACTCTGAGTCCAATTATACAGAGCTCAGATGAAGAAGGAAACTAATATATTACACACCAGGAAAATGAAAGTAATTTATCTATAGATAAGTGTCACAGGAACCTTCCTTTTTCACTGGTATAAGGCACACGTTTCTAGTTTTTCATGGTCACAAATTACCTGTCACTGAGGAGAACTAATTATCATTCATGCTGGGGCCCAGACAAAGGCCATTTTTGGTGCAGAATTCTGTATTTGTGGGAAAATAGGAAAAATTTACATGTTAATTTTAAAACGAAGAAGTGGTTGTTTGAAGTTGTTCATAGGTTTCAAATGTTAGAAATTTTGATAGAACTGGATTAATGGGCAGAGTGCAAATAAAATGGTAGAAGGTACGTAATAAATGCTATTTCTCTCTCTCTCATATCACCACCAAATCTATTTCTATGTAGATAAATTGAACACTTGATGTGGTATAAAATAATTGTCATAATAATTTTGGGATGGGTTAGTAAACAAGCAAATTGTGCGGTTTATCTCCAAGGAAAACCCGTAAAACATTTATTCCACAACGTCATGTATTTTATATATGCCTTAGGTATCATAGAAAATCTGCTTTCGGATTTTTTTTATTTTTAGACAGTGTTTAAGAAGTTGTATGTGAACTTTCTGTTGTATCTCTCTGCCTGTAACTTACTAGCAGACCAACTGTTCAGGCTGTTTTGGAGAGAGAAATTAAAAGTAATAAATGTAAAACACCTCTTATAATGACCTAATAAAGCATTTATAAGACAAAAAATTCTCACAACTTTAATAGCTGATGTATCTTGCCTTTACAATGTTAGAATAAGTGTTGACAATCTCCTCTTCCTAATAATATAAAACTCCCATTTTTAATCCTGCCAGAACCTGACTTCAAAGGTATCTGACTTCAAACAGAGACATTTTTATGTCTGTTGTTGCTGTGTGATATTCATATTATGGTAGTGGCATATTAGGGTTCCATTGTGGTAGGTGCTGTACAGAGGGAGATGTGGTTCCTGCTCCAAAGAGTTTATAATGTAAGATGAAGAGCAGCATACAAAAAGTGGGCGAGAGTGCCACAATGTAATATAAACATCTTTTTATATAAATATACATATTTGCTCTAAAAAACATGATAATAAGTGAATATAATGTAACTGGAATATGCTTCATGCAAAAGGTCTCTTGTAAGGTATCATTACAAAGCTTATAATCTACTGAGTGTGATCATCCTATTTGTATAAATGTATCACTCTTGTATCTAAAACTAGAAATATAAAATATAACTCTGAGGGCCTATTGCAATTATGCAAAGTGTGGGCCATTAATGGTGGTTTGGAATCTTGATGACTCCCATTAACCAGGACCATTGTCTGCAGATGGCTGTATTTACCTGTGAGTCTTCCTGTATATGTGTGTGCTGGCAAGTGGGTAATGAAGTCTTGCAGTGACATGTGATCATGTCACCTGAACTGGAATCCATCTTTAACCTGGTGCTTTTCCAGTGAGGGGGGGTGGAAACCCAGAGGGACAAAGGATTCCCGCCTTATGCAAAAGATATATAAAGGGGTGGAAGAGAACAGAGGGGGGAGAGGAGCCATCATGAAGAATCCCCTAGCTATCACCTGAGCTGGAACAAGAGCTGTACCAGGGGAAAGAATTGTGCCCAGGCCTGGAAGGTGTCCAGTCTGAGAAAAAACTTACTGAAGCATCTCTGAGGGTGAGATTATCTGTATTCAGTTTGATTAGACATAGATTTGCGCATTTTATTTTATTTTGCTGGGTAACTTACTTTGTTCTGTCTGTTACTACTTGGAATCACTTAAATCCTACTTTCTGTATTTAATAAAATCACTTTCTACTTATTAATTAACTCAGAGTATGTATTAATACCTGGGGGAGCAAACAGCTGTGCATATCTCTCTATCAGTGTTATAGAGGGCGAACAATTTATGAGTTTACCCTGTATAAGCTTTATACAGGGTAAAACGGATTTATCTGGGTTTAGACCCCATTGGGAGTTGGGCATCTGAGTGCTAAAGGCAAGCAGACTTCTGTGAGCTGTTTTCAGGTAAACCTGCAGCTTTGGGACAGGTAATTCAGACCCTGGGTCTATGTTGGAGCAGACGGGTGTGTCTGGCTTCAGCAAGACAGGGTGCTGGAGTCTTGAGCTGGCAGGGAAAACAGGAACAGGGGTAGTCTTGGTACATTAGCTGGCAGCTCCCAAGGGAGTTTCTGTGATCCAACCCATCACAGTGATTATCAGCTTTCTCAAACTACCCCTTACTCTATTTATTAAATAGCTGATTTCTTGTAAGGGTCACCACAGAAGTGAGTCTTGAAAAGCCTTCTAGGAAAGGGTAGTGGCTTTGCAGATCAGTTTAGGCATGGATGTTCCTTGCATTAAAATGTGGCATGGAAGAAAGTGTAAAGGTGTGTGTGAGAGAAGCAGAAAAGCTACGACTAGACAAAGACTGAATTTTGTCTGAATTGGATGTGCAAAATTGGGATGTAGTCAAATATATAATATACCTACGACACAGTGACTTAGGTGTCTAAGGCTATGTCTACACTAGCGAGCTTACAGCGGCACAGCTGTACCATTGCAGCTGTGCCGCTGTAAAATTGCTCGTGTAGCCGCTTTATGCCGACGGGAGAGAGCTCTCCCATCGACATAATAAAACCACCTCCACGAGCTCTTCTGCTGACATAGCAATGTGCACACTACAAATTATGCCGGCAAAACTTAAGTTGCTCAGGGGGGTGTTTTTTTCATACCCCCAAGTGACATAAGTTTTGCCAACACAAGTTGTAGTGTAGACCTGGCATAAGTCCCATTTTAAAACATATAGTTTGTCACATGAGTGACATATGTCACTTAAAAATAAAACCTCGGCTCCTGAGTCATTTATGTGCTTTTGAAAATTTTACCTCCTTGTTTCTTTGAAGTGTCAAAATGTTACTGATTCAGGATTTGGTAATGATAAAAGGATAGAGATTATAAAAAAAATATATCTGTGGACAGAAAGTTAGCTTTAAACTACTTAGCACCAATTTAAAGTCCAGGTAACATGTGGCAGAGCATTGTTATGCATTAAATATATATAATACAAATGAGCTTTTTATGTTTAAAATAAAAAGCTCTTTGGACTGTAAACTGTGAGAGTTTAAAGTTAGGGAACTAAGAGAGCTATACCTCTCAGGACCCTTGTAGCATTAAGCTGGTTTATATCTGCAATATTCTAGAGGAGATGCCTTGCATTACTTACAGATTCAGTTCATTTTCATTTGAAGAGTACACTTTTCACTGCCAGAAAAGTTTAGTCTTTATTGTGCTCTTTTAAGCAAATAAAACTAGTGGGTTTGCTGAATTGTTCTGATTACTTTTATGATGGAATATTTGCAATAACAGAGATATTGAGATCACTGAACTCATTTAAGTTGACTCTTTTACCAGGACTGAAAGGTCTGTAAATAAGATGCATCTCAGTGCATGTATGTGCTGAAAAGTTTTTAAATAAAATTAAATCTAGTTCCAAAAGTATATCCTGATTCCTGTAGTATTTAGGGTCAATGAAGCTTTGACCTAGCTTATTTTATTGCAGACACAACTGGGCTATCAGCACAAATTACAGGTGTTTCCTGTAATCTGGATAATAAACTTTCAAATCCTGCATTTAACATTCTGGCAACTTTTCCTTTTGACATGTGATCCTCAACAGCAAATAGAGGAAAGTATCTATTGTAGAAAGGTGTAGAAATGTGTCCATACTGCAGCACTCTGAATAACTGACATTTATTGAGACCAAAGCAAATATTAAATATTGCTGTTTGTTCTCATATTCCTCTTGCTATTTCACAGTACGTTGTGATGTTTCTGATTGTAATTTCCTGAGATAATTAAAATACCTTCTACGTTAATTTTTAAAAGAACATAAGAACTGCCATACTGGGTCAGACCAAAGGTCCATCTAGCCCAGGATCTTATCTTCCGACAGTGGCCTATTCCAGGTGCCCCAGAGGGAATGAACAGAACAGGTAATCATCAAGTGATCCATCCCATCGCCTGTTCCCAGCTTCTGGCAAATAGAGTCTAGGGACATCATCCCTGCCCATCCTGGCTAATAGCCATTGATGGACCTATCCTCCATGAATTTATCTAGTTCGTTCTTGAACCCTGTTATAGTCTTGGCCTTCACAACATCCTCTGGCAAGGAGTTCCACAGGTTGTGTGCGCGTTGTGTGGAAAAAATACTTCTTTTTGTTTGTTTTAAACCTGCTGCCTATTAATTTCATTTGGTGACCCCTAGTTCTTGTGTTATGAGAACGAGTAAATAACACTTCTGTATTTACTTTCTCCACACCAGTCATGATTTTATAGATTTCAATCATATCCCCCCTTAGTCATCTCTTTTCCAAGCTGAAAACTCCCAGTTTTATTAATCTCTCCTCATACCGCAGCCGTTCTATACCCCTAATCATTTTTGTTGCCCTTTTCCAATTCCAATATATCTTTTTTGAGATGGGGCGACCACAGCTGCACAAAGTATTCAAGATGTGAGCGTACCATGGATTTATATAGAGGCAATATGATATTTGCTGTATTATTATCTATCCCTTTCTTAATGATTCCCAACTTTCTGTTTGATTTTTTTGACTGCCGCTGCACATTGAGTGGATGTTTTCAGAGAACTATCCACAATGACTCCAAGATCTCTTTCTTGAGAGGTAACAGCTAATTTAGACCCCGTCATTTTATATGTATAGTTGGGATTATGTTTTCCAATGTGCATTACTTTGCATTTATCGACATTGAATTTCATCTGCCATTTCGTTGCCCAGTCACCCTGTTTTGAGAGATCCTTTTGTAGCTCTTTGCAGTCTGCCTGGGACTTAGCTATCTTGAGTAATTTTGTATCATCTGAAAATTTTGCCACTTCGCTGTTTACCCATTTTTCCAGATCATTTATGAATATGTTAAATAGGACTGGGCCCAGCACAGACCCCAGGGGGATACCACTATTTACCTGTCTCCATTCTGAAAACTGACCATTTATTCCTACCCTTGTTCTTTTAACCAGTTACCAATCCATGAGAGAACCTTCCCTCTTATCCCATGACTGCTTACTTTGCTAAAGTGCCTTTGGTAAGGGACCTTGTCAAAGGCTTTTTGAAAATCTAAATACACTATATCCACTGGATCCCCTTGGTCCACATGCTTGTTGACCCCTTCAGAGAATGCTAGTAGATTGGTGAGGCATGGTTTCCCTTTACAAAAACCATGTTGACTATTCCCCATCAAATTATGTTCATCTATGTGTCTGACAGTTTTGTTCTTTATTATCGTTTCAACCAGTTTGCCCGGTACTGAAGTCAGGCTTATCGGCCTGTAATTGCCGGGGTCACCTCTGGATAGGGTGACCAGATGTCCCGATTTTATAGGGACAGTCCTGATATTTGGGGCTTTGTCTTATATAGGTGTCAATTACCTCCCCCCCCCGTCCCGATTTTTCACCCTTGCTATCTGGTCACCCTACCTCTGGAGCCCTTTTTAAAAATTGCTGTCATATTAGCTATCCTCCAGTCATGTGGTACAGAAGCTGATTTAAATGATAGGTTACATATTACAGTTAGTAGTCCTGCAATTTCACATTTGAGTTCCTTCAGAACTCTTGGGTAAATACCATCTGGTCCTGGTGACTTACTACTGGTTAGTAATACATGACGGTTTTTATTTTAATAAATTCATGCTACAAATATGAAACTATTTCTGTTGGTATATTAAAAGGCAGACCAAATATTTATATCAAATACATGCAGTTTGTCAGTGTGGGTTTTTTTGTTTTGTTTTATTATTATGCAAATTGCTGAATGTGGTAACACAGAGAGCTGCTTTGACTGCAAAATAGGCTGCTTTCGCTGTCATTGTCTAAGCATTCATAAGGAAATTCAGAGCTGACTGAGCAGATATAAAGCAATGAAGTTTTTGCCCCAGGCTTGAGTGTTAGTTCTCACAATTCATTATGCTAATATATTACAGCTCCTTGCACTGTTACTACTAAAGTGCTCATTTAAGTATCTTTTTTCAAATGTCTGCTATTAGTTTATATTTTCTATAGGAAATTCTCAGTTTTCATTAACTCATATATGCAGACTGGTAGCCAAAAAGATTACCTTTTTGCTTTGTTCTTGGAATTATTTGTGTTTTTTAAACTTCTTAAAATTGCTAACTTTCAGAAGTTAACATTTACAGGAAAACATATCTTCTTGTCCATCACTTTAAAAAGATGAGTAAACTATGCCAGCCAGACTCCTCACTGAATAAATATGCAGACAATTAAAAAGCTCTAAGTACTAATAATGGGCCAGTGCCTAAATAATGTATAACTGCCTGGAAAGTTAATTAGTAAATGTTAGAAATCAGTTTTTCTCTCTACAAAAACTGATGAAAGACTGTTTCCATTGCTGCTGTTGGAACTTTGCAGAGGGAAAAATAAAACACACGTTGCCCCTTCTGATAAAAGACAGAACAAGTTATCAAGTTCTTTGTGGAAATTACTATTAGGAAATATGCTTATTCAGTATGCTTTTATTTCCTACTGTTATGAATCTCAGCTTCTAGTCATTACAGTTTGAAGAAATTGTATGAGGGGTTTTTCAACCATTCTGCTGGTACAAAAATTTTAATTTGATAATTTTCTTTTTTGTTGGTTTGTTTTTGTTTGGTTTTCTTATTTAATTTCCTGGCAATTTATTGGGTTTTATTTTAAAAATTTTAAAATGGGAGAAAATCAGTAAAAACCGAGAACTCGTGGGGCGTGAAGGGATATTCACCATGTGGCAGTTGAGGAAGACTTCTCCTCCCTGCTGTGGTTAAGCAGTCTGGTCTGCTGGGACCAGGGCCGGCTCCAGGCACCAGCTCAGCAAGCAGGTGCTTGGGGCAGCCAACGGAGTGGGGCAGCACATCCGGCTCTTCGGCGGCGGGTCCCTCACTCCCTCTCGGAGCGAAGGACCTGCTGCTGAATTGCCGCCAAAGAAAGAAGTGGCAGCAGCTCGAAGTGCTGCAGATCGCGATCGCGGCTTTTTTTTTTTTTTTTGCTGCTTGGGGTGGCAAAACCCTGGAGCCGACCCTGGCTGGGACCCAGCTCCTTGTCCTTTTCATTCTTTCTCCCCTCCCCTCAATGCAAAGGAAGCAAACAATGCTGAAGGGCTGGGGTCAGAAGAGCAGCAAAAGACTGCACCCTGTGACTATTGGTTCCCCTGCAAGACAGCCCCCTCCCAACCTCAGCTATTCAACATAGCCCCATTTGCTTCCCCTGCACAAGCTCTGTCTGGCAGAGGAAGTAGATGGGGCTCTATGCCCTAGGGCCAACTGCTGCAGTTAACAGTTCTTGGCTTACCCAGGACTGTGAGTCACCTTGTTGCTCCCTGCCTCGGGTGTGAGAGAGTTCCCTAACACCACCAGCCTTTCAGCCACTCAAGCACTCTTTTCTGAGCAAGGGTGTGGGAACCTTCCCAAAACCTTCCCCACCCCCTCTACCTCTGAGGCCCCATCCCCCGAGGCCCCTCCCCAAAGGGCCCACTTCTGCCCCCTTTTCCCTCAAAGGCCAAGCTGGACCGGGGCCAGGGAGCCCAGGGGGAGCCCCAAAATCAGCCCCCTCCTGTGTCCCCACCCCCTAGATCCCCCGCTCAGGGCAGGTGGAGGGTCTGCGGCTCCCCATATCTGCCCACACAGCTCTTACCATGGCTAGGCTGCAGCTCCAAGGCTCCTCAACCCGACCGGAGCCAGGTTGGGGTGAGCTGGTGCGGAGTCGTGGACCCTCCACCTTTCCTGGGCCAGGGGCTGCTCTTGGCTCCCCCTGCACTGTGGGCAGGTGGAGGGTCTGCATGGCTCCCACAACTGACCAGGCTCCACGCTGGCCTGGCCGAGGGGGGGGGGACTCGGGGAAGTGGAGAGGAAGGGGGTCCGCCCCAGCAAATAGTGGACAGGACAAGCCCGTCCACTTTCAAAAAGTGGGAGGGCTATGGCCCCCCCGTTTCTGGCGCCACTGCCTCTGGACTATGCAAACCCTGTCTTCACCTTGCAGTTTAACCCTGTCTTCACCTTGCAGTTTAACCCTGTCTTCACCTTGCAGGTGCACCCCTGTCCCTGTTCCATTTGAACCATTCCCCTGTGATATCCAGTCACTGAAAGACGCTACTCAGAGAAGTCCCACATCTTCTACCCCCAAAGGAGCAGTGGGCCTCAGTTTACTAGTTTTACCTTAACCACTACTCTTGTAAACCATACAGCACTTGTGAAATCTTACTATAAATGACAAAGGTTTATTTAAGAAAGAATAGAGATTTAACTAGAAACAAGAGTGTGATGGAAAGAAATGGTTCTTTTGAGTAGTATCCCTATGAGTGTTCCACTGTAGGTGCACTTGCATCCCTGCAGATCAGAGAACTTTGACAGCAGTGTCTGTTTGGCCCACACATGCGCTGTTTCCCCTACCCCCCTCAACATTGCATGGGCCAGCCCCTCTCAGTTCCTTCTCAACTGCCTCTGGCTAGAGATGGGGCTATTAGCTGTCCATTCATTGGATCATTATTTCACTTTCAGCATTTCAGTAGTTAATTAATTGTTTTTCTTTTAGTTGTAGAGCTTTCTTTATTTTCTCTTTCCTACCAAAAAAACCAACCCACTTTATTTTCCCCTTTGTCTGGGGTTGCCCCAGCACAGAGTAAGCCTGGTTTACCGGGCTTTAAGAAGTTACTCTTGTGCAAGGAGGCCATCCCTATAGCAGATAAATATTCCCCCTGTAGCCGTTGCCTCGGGTAAAGCCGTATTCCTCAAAAGTGTGGTCTCTGCCAACAACTCAAGCCCAGATCTCGGAAGGATAGAGAACTGAGACAAAAGCTCCTCCTCAAGGAGGCAGTTCTTCAGCCCTCCCCGGACCTGTGCCAGGAGTCACCCAGACAGTGCGAATCTTCCCAGCAGCCCTCGACATCTAGGAGCTATGGTTCACAGAAAACAGCCGAAGACCCCTTGCGTAAGGCTTCAGAAACCAGAACTGAGAGTCCCCAGAGTGAGCCCCGAGCTAGTCAAAAAAGATCACCGGCGCGTTCGGTACTGAGACAGTCCAAACACGGTACCCATCGCTCACGAGGGCACCATGAGTTATGGTACTGAAGCAGCAGGTATCATTGAGGGGCCTAAAGACCAGATGGGCAAAGGCACCAAAGCAATGGTACTGACAGAAAAAGGCAAGGACAAGACCGCACCACCGCTAAGAAGATGCTGTCAGTATTAGTAGTACCATCAGCACCATCATTAGCAAGCCATCCAGCCTCTGAGCACTCGGTACGGCCAAGCTCCCTGATCCCCTCCATGCTGACCTACTGACAATCATAGGCACCGGTTCAGTCAGTACCGCAGGAATTCACACACTCTAGAGAACTCTCAGTATTTGACGTACCGGAGACTCCCTGGCTCGGTACTGGGGCTGGGATGGAGCAAGGCTAGACCATTGAACCTGGTATTACACCACTGGCTAAACAGGGCAGGGTGACAACTCCCTTCTGTTTGAATGGGCCATCACCAAGATATATTATTCCCTGGTGACGATGGGCATGTTTGCAAAAAAACGGGACCCTTTGCCATGAGGTCTGTGTCACAGGGAGCTAGATGGTCAAGGAGGCTGGTCCAGGCAGCTATGACCATCTGCACAGAACCCCATCTGCTTCCCCTGATGGACACAGCCCCCTCTGGACCCCAGCCCTTCAGCGCAGCCTCATCCAGGCCTATTCTGAAGGACCGGGGTCAGAAGGGGGCTCTCTCTGTCCATGAATGGGCCAGTATTCAAAGGGTGCAGTCTTTTACTCCCTGCAGCCCTGTTCCTGCAGCAGTTAGGCTATCTCATCTGCCAGCACTTGGCTCCCTGCCCATCTCGGTCCCCACCTTCACAGAGGGAGCGAACGGGGTCATGCTGAAGGGCCAGGGTCAGGAGAGGAAAGGAAGGCTGCAACCCATGAGTACTGACTCCCCCATCCCCACCAGTCTTTCAGCACAGCCCATCCGCTTGCCTTTGAAAAATTCCTGGGTCCTGAAAAAGCCAAAATTTGTGTGAAAAATCAGTAAAACCCCCAAACTGGCTTTTTCAAAAACCTGGGAATTTCAGGGGGGGGAATTAGTCAATACCTAATACAAAGGGCCTTAATTATATTTCATCAAAACTTCAGGGGGAAAGCTATATAATTTTCTAAGTGAAATACTCCTTTTCTCATTCCACTGTCATGTGCAAAGACTTTTTTTTGTGGCTTAAATAATTTATCAGAAAATACATATGTTCCTTTATTTAATGTTACTGGGATAACCACCACCATATTTTTCCTTTTTACCTAATGACTAGAGCCTTGTAAACTGTGTTTTGCTTTAATTACAATGAAATAAATTATACAGTATTGAGTTTCACATGTGGCTGTCTAAGATACTTTAGATCTTGCAGCAAATTGAGTTGAAGTATTAAGATGTCTCATAATTAGCTGTTAGCAAAATAAGGCTCATATATGATCAGACCAATTGAGTGCGAATACTCACAGGGTTAAAGTTATTTATGTGCCTAAATGTTTTCAGGATTAGGCCCTAGCTTTATTGTAGTGCTCCATCTGAGTTGTAATAAGTAGGTAGGTGCTTAATAAAAATGGGTTTTAATGCAGTTGGTGGATTGTTAGTATTTAGGGACTGATTTTCAAAGTCAAAGGGAGTTAAGCACCTGACTGCTCCTTTGTGCCTCTGAAAATCTTCCACTTCATGTATAAGTATAAAGCCTTAAAATCAAAGATGAGTCATGAGAAAATTATGTACTTAAATTCTTATGCCATAAAAAGTGGTCAAGGGAGTATCCACTATAATAGATAAATACGCAGCATAAACTGGTATGCTGCTGTTAAAGCTACAGCACCACAGTCTCAGACCTAACCAGTGTGCACGTTAGTCTAGAAATGTGAACTTTTGATGGAGCTACCCTAATTTTTGGCAGTATTGTTAAAGATCAATCTGGTAAATCCATGGTAAAAATGCCATTTAACAAAAATTGACTCTACATATTTTCTCTTGGGCTAAATTTTGTATGCAAGATAATATTTAAAAATGTGCTGCTGAATAATATGCACTCAATTGCAAATTAGACAGTGGGAAATTGTGAATTGCATGCACAATCATATGTTTAGTACTTGCAAATCAAATGTGGTTTTAAGAAGCTAATGCACAAAGCGTGTGAAGTTTTTTCATGTTGGCTTGGATTTTAAATCATCCTGCTGTTAAAAGTACAAAAATGAGTATTGTCAGATTCTTAATTGTGCTAATGTTCAAAACTGAATTTAGCTTTATTTTTAAGGTTTAATTTACAGGCAGTCTAAGATATAAATTATTTGCTTTTCTGCTTGGGAAAAATATAAAATTATGTATATTTGTTTTAGAAATAGATTACTAGGTATGTATGAGATTTATAAAGCAATCTCCAACATATTGATCAAGTGGATTAAAAGAGTAGGTAAACTGTTTAAAAGAAACAATACACTGAACAAGAATACTCTAGCTTAATCAATCTTTGAATGTTCATGATTCTTTTTTAAATATACTCTACACAACGTATGCATTTGCATATATGTTGTAGAAATCATATCCACAAAATCAAACCCTTCAGATAACAAAAATGTCAGATTTTTTGTAACTCTCAAACTCCGGGGTTCTTTTAACCACTTGTTCAGTTTACTTGGAGTCCTAAGAATTTTCAGATAAAATTTTCTCCCTCCACCATTTTATTTTTGTATCTAGATCCCAAGAGACTCCTATAGATGGGCAACCTCCTGCACTACCACCCAAACAGTCTAAAAAGAACAGTTGGAACCAAATTCATTATTCACACTCCCAGCAAGAACTGGATAACCACATTAATGAAACGTTTGATGTTCCCGCATCGCCTGAAAAATCCACAGTAAGCTGATGAGTCAAGTTTGTTCATCTTGTTTTTCCTCTGGATAATGGTCCTGCTTTTGTAGAAATAACTACTGATACATTTTATATGCATGCATTACATTGCAACTATTTGTCATATATCTATATCTATATATCACCAGTCAGATCTGTTCACTGCACCACCCCCCCAACTAATCTTTCCATTTTTTCAATGTTCCTGTGTCAGTTTCACCAAACTACATTATTGGAATGGCATACAAAGACATTTTAGGGGCATCCTTTATCCCTGTGACACTTCCTTAGTTTTCCCGTACTTGCAGATGTTTCTAACCAACCTCCCATTTTGGCAGTGAATTTGTCCATAGGTTTAGAAGAAGGCAGATATGTAAATACTACATAAAAAGTATTGGCAATCTCACACTTTCAAAACTCATGAGTCAGATCCCCCAAAATTAAGATTTTAAAAAGAATAAATTTGGGTTATTATTTTCTTTCTGGATTTTGAGCTTTGAGGGGTTCATTTAGGTCACATTTTCAAAATTGTATCTGCAACTTTGAGGGCTAGAAACATTTATTTATAAATGGAAGCATGATTCTTAAGTTGGGGCTTTAAGTAAAACACCAGATATTGTGTACTTACAATAAAATTGTGAGAGTTGACAACACTGCATTTATTTCATTTAAATTAAACCATGAAATAAAACTTCTAGCTATTTGTTTCTGTATTTATGCTAACCTAAGTCGTGTTAAAATGTAGTTCTGCTCTGAAAAATGACTATGTAAAAATATCATCTTCCACTGTTGTATGCAGTGTTCTTGTAGCCATCTTGGTCCCAGGATATTAGGGTATGTCTTAACAAAGAAAAACTCACGGTTGGCTCTTGGCAGCCGACTTGGGCTCTGGCTCTGGCTCTGGAGCTGTTTCATTGCTGTGTAGACTTCTAGCTTCAGGCTGGAGCTGACCTGAAGAAGAGCTGTGTGTAAGCTCAAAAGCTTGTCTCTCTCACCAACAGAAGTTGGACCATAAAAGATATTACCTCATCTGCCTTGTCTTTGTAAAAATAACACCTTCTTACCAGATCTCTTCCTGGTGTGTATTCTGTCATGTTTAGTTGAGTCAAGTGACAAAAATACCTTTCAACTGTTTTTTACTCCCATTAGCCCAGCAAAGAAAATGCAGTTGTGGGAGAATAAGCTGCATTGTTTTCTATGAACATGATGTTTATTAAGCTCCAATGAGTTAAATCTGTGCAAACCCAGTAAAGGCAATGAGACTTCACAGGTGTAATTGAAGGTCTAATTGGGTGTGCTGAGCCCTTAAATCTGAATGTCATGGGAGAGGGAAAAAAATGAGTTTAACTCTCAAAGTACAAGTTAAGTTTGCAGGGCTTGCAGTTACACTAAGCATAGTTAGCCTAAATTGCACTGTTTCTTATCCCCAACCTTCCTCTCTCCAACACTATAAGTATTTTCTGGAATCAAGGGCCCCCATATTAAACCCAAGTTGTAGCCAGTGCAAACTAAAGACACACAGGTTATGTGACCTGCCCAAGCTATATAACAATACATTTTTACTTCAGTCACAGCAAATTTGTAACATATCCACTTGATACTGCAGTAACTGTTATATTTAAATGACTTGTAATTTTATTAGTCAATTCATGATTTGGGTAGTTCCCTGTTTTGCCAGCTTGCTTCCAGAACACATTTACAGATTAGCTGTGCACAGCAACTCTGAGTGCATGATCCCCCACGTCAAACTAGGGTGAGAGAAACAATTTGCATGGTTACTGCTGCTTTCTCAGGGCCCAATAGCAATTATTGGACATTTGGAACAGCTGTGGTATTAGAGTAATCTTTCTTTAAAGCCTGCATTAGCTGAAAACAAATTACATGTAATGTTATATACTTCCTTTTTGTTTAGCCCAATGGTGGTGTTCCCCATGACAATCTTGTTTTGATCAGAATGAAACCAGATGAAAATGGAAGATTTGGCTTCAATGTAAAGGTAATGAAAAATAGATGTCTATTCATATTTTTAAAGATTGTTCAGTGACACTCACGATTTGTGACTTGTTGAATTTTTTTTAAAGGGAGGATATGACCAGAAGATGCCTGTAATAGTGTCCAGGGTAGCTCCAGGAACACCAGTAAGTTGTCAGAAAAACTTGGAAGTGGTGGTGTTTAATTAGATGTGTGCAGTGTTGTTCTAGCCATGTAGGTCCCAGGATATTAGAGAGACAAGATGGGTGAGGTAATATCTTTTATTGGACCAACTTCTATTGGTGAGACAGAGAAGCTCTTCTCTCTTTCACCAGCAGAAATTGGTCCAATAAAAGATATTACCTCACCCACCTTGTTTCTCTAATTAGATGTGTGTGATCATAATTATTGTAAGTCCTTTCCTTTGTTTTCCCTCAAGGAAAAAGAAAACACATTCTGGCCACACCTTGCTAGGAATAAAATTGCTCTAACATATTCCTTTTAGGGTAGTAGTCCCCATACCTTGTTGACAGCTTGTTCCTTAACTGCCTCACATAATAAATGAAAGTAGTGGCCAATTAAATGTTGGAACTAAATACATTTAAAACATAATGTTAAAAATACTTTTTTGCTAATTAAAGAAGGACAGTGGAATGAAAATAAACTACAGACAAAATATAGTCTCCCCAATATCACTTACATGCTCTTCTACAAATTCCTACATTAAATAAAAGTAAACTGCTTACATTGCTATCTGTAAGTGAGTTGTCTTTCTTTCTTTCTTTCTTTCTTTCTTTCTTTCTTTCTTTCTTTCTTTCTTTCTTTCTTTCTTTCTTTCTTTCTTGAAAGTTAAAGTTCATAGTTTAGTGTGGTGCATGCTTTAAGAAAAATGAATATTTTCTCAATACAGTAAAGTTTCATCACTGCAAGTGGTTACAATAAGTTATAATAGCTGTTTCTTGACTCTTGATATATAATGCCCCACTCACCCTAAAAACATTGTTATTTAGCATAAATTTTTAATTTAAACATTCATGGGATTTTGTCACAAATTGTGTTGAGACAAACTTTTATGCTGTTAAAAATTGCAAATCCCTTTTGTTTTTACTGACACATGCAGTTGTGAATAATGTCAAGATTTAGATTAAACCAGACATAATGAATCATTCATCAGGTCTGATTCTGTGGTGTTGTTTCTGGTGTTCAGTGAGCACCATGAATGTCTTCAAACTAGGCACAATATTGTGGCAGTTGATTGCCAGAAATAATGACCTGGTATTCAGCCTTTGTGATGCCAGCTCTGTGTTGTGCACCTGTCAGAAATTAATAGAATAAGACACACATTTGCTTACATTAAAACAACAAAGTAGCTTTGATCTAATAAAATCATTAAAATGTATATGTTGACATCCTTATATTAGATTGTTCTTATCCCAGTCAATTATTTTTTTCCTAATTTATTTTCTATATAACAAATTGGTTTGTTTCTATTGCAGTTAATTTTGGATGAATGGATTAAACATCTAGCAATGCTGTGGTGATGATAAATGGGGAATGCACTGCCCTTTCCTCTCTGCAACCATGGTTAAATTGTAACATAAATAGTATTTTCACTTGCTGGTTCTTTTTGCCCAGATTACCTGGATTTGGTGCATTTCCTTTGCCCCTCCCCACCCCCCATCTTCTTTTTGTTGCCTTGAATGTGATATTAGAAACTTGCTGCTCTTAGGTTTGTGAAATTGAATTGGTCAAGGTTTTTGACATGCTGCTGCCCTCCTTTCTGAGATTTCTGAGCTTGTCCTGCATCCCCAGTGTTAATGCAGAATATAATTCAAACACTGGAGAGTTTATCCAAGCATTCAACTTCAGCATACATACAAGAAGCAGGGAGTAACAGCATCAGAAAGGCATGTTGAAATGACAGACTCCTCCTGGTTGTGAATTGAAGTATTCATATGAATGGCACTGTCTGCTGTGTTATGTAATGCTTTATATATCATTTGATCCAATGTGGCAACTGTATAAATGAGTCTGGCAGAATCCACATTCCTGAACACAGTTATGCTGTTTCTTATGTTGCTATTTTAAAGTAACAAAATACAAAAGCTGTGTTTTTAGAGTGCTCTGTGTTTGTAAAACTAAATTTGTTTCATGTTGCAGGCTGACCTCTGTGTCCCTCGTTTGAATGAAGGGGACCAGGTTGTATTGATAAATGGCAGGGATATAGCGGAACATACCCATGATCAAGTTGTCATGTTTATTAAAGAGAGCTGTGAGAGGCACTCAGGGGAACTTGTGCTCTTAGTACGACCCAATGGTGAGTGATTTATATGTAACACAACAAATCTTCCCTCTCCTTCTCCCTAGCCTTCACGTTGTGTCCTGGGTTAAGGATGCTAATACTCTTTACAAAAAGGTGCTCCCCCTTAGAAAAAGTACATAAGATTACAACAAGAAGGCAGCATTTCAATCATATACAAATACAGAGAAATACCTTGTACTACAAGCATTCATACCTGTAATAGTAAGTGTTCAAAACAAATTTTAAATACCCAAAATAGGAATATGAAAAATAATTGGGTATTCTTAGCAAGAGGGCTCGACATAAATTTTATTCCTGAATCACATTAGGTACAAATTGGCCAGATGACTGCACAAATTGATTGTAGTGTGGAGGATAGTCCATCCCAAAATGGCAATTTTGGGTGTCGTTGGAAATTGTCACATAGATATGATAGTATTCAAGGACTTAAAATATATCTTCAAAGCAATTGAGAATTATTGGTAACATTTTTACTGGAGGAATCTTAATAAAAGAAAATGCTTAAAAAACCAAGCTTATACAGTATGTTCATGGCATTTATATTGTTGGAATGTTGTCAACAGTCAGCTGCTGGGTGTTTAATTCTGCTCCACTACCCAATCACAATAAAGAGCCATGTAGCAGAAAAATATACTGAGAAATAATTGGAATAGTTGAAATCACTCCACTAGATTACCTCAACCAATTGACACATGATTCTGGCTTCTTTTATTTAATGGTGTTACTTCCCCTTCTATGTATTTAAGCCATTTCATTGTTTTTGTATATTTTCTTCCTGTGTCATAGTCATATAAAATTAAATTCTGCTAAATTGGTTTACAGATTTACCAAGTTAATACCCCTTTGTGTGTTTATAATTGTGGTTGAAATAAAAAGCCTTAAAATGCAGAACTAAAACGTAGCCATAATTTCCTCATTCACATTTTTACAGTGTTCTACTTTATGGGCAAACTTTTCAAAAGAGCATATGCTTGTGTGCTAGCTGTAGTATATACTTCACTGTGTATATTTGAATACATATTTGTTTACAGGCAGCACTTTTACACAGAGTGTTCACAGAATTATAGTGGGGCCTACGAATGTCATTCTAGCCAGTGGTCTGCCAGTTTTAGCCTAATTAATTCCCTGCAAAGTGAAACGCAAAACAAAAAAGATAAACCGGTACTACAGTGACTTGAGGGATGTGATGTGGAAATTGGGGATGCCAAAGAGGAGAAAGTTACAGTAAACAAGGCAAGATATGACTAGGGTTAGGAAGCAGGGTTTTAGCAGTATTGATTATGTGAAAATCCATTTCTTACTCGACAATAAACTAAATAACAATGTAGTTTTAGGGTGGAGCATAATGGTTTCAACACTGAATTTTTTGTTGATATGGATTAAAGTCTGACTCTTAATGGTACTCTACCACAGATTTTCCTGTAGAAGCAATACTGAATTGCCATTTTTCTTATTTAAAAGATGAGCATTCACTGTTACAGCCAAAGAACATGCTAGGTTAGAGCCTCCCTCATCCTTCCTACCTTTATTTATTGTAGCTGTCTATGATGTGGTGGAAGAGAAGCTGGAGAGTGAGCCTGACTTCCAGTACATCCCTGAGAAATCTCCCCTGGATGGTGTCCATCAGGATGATAATGCTCTGCGGGAATCTATGATTCAACTAGCGGAGGGGCTTATCACTGGAACTATTCTGGCTCAGTTTGATGTAAGTAATGTACCACCTGTAATTGTATGCACGTACCAATCTCTTTCTGGGTAATAATTAGCTTCAACAGAACAAATTTGAATGATATTAGACTGAGTTTAGAATCTGTCAGCAAGGCAATTGACTGATCTGCTATAAAGAAAGAACAGCCAAACATCAAATAACTTCTGTGTTGAAACACTACAGGTGCAAAATAGTCACCATAGAATAAACGTTAACTATCTAGTACAATCTAAATGTTTTTAATACACTGTAAAGCTGTTTATAACTGGAACTCCAAGTTTTGTAATTATAACGATCTTATGCTTATATAACATCTTTCATATCCAAGCAACAGAGAGTCCTGTGGCACCTTTAAGACTAACAGATGTATTGGAGCATAAGCTTTCGTGGGTGAATACCCACTTCGTCAGACGCATGACGAAGTGGGTATTCACCCA